>LIEC01011017.1:0-92460 GCA_001925005.1 Drosera capensis | reverse complement strand
CCATTCCCCCCCCCCCCCCCCCCCCATCTTCCATTTTTGCCTTTAGAATTGCCTGGACATGCTGATCTATCTTGAGCATTTTTCTTTTGCGAAATTATATTTGCAGGATGGTGCTGCAGTCACTGGTCTTGTAATTGCTGCTGTGTCATTAGTTGCGGTTAACGTCACAGGCAATCCAATTTATGATCCCATTGGCTCCATTATAGTGGGGAACCTTCTTGGAATTGTAAGTTATATTACTTTTCCAGACAAGGTCAATCATGAGAAATGAGAACAGTGAGTTTCTATGCCTTGGAAACAGCAGCACGAAGTTTGACTTAAGCCTAATTAGGAGTTCATGAATTCAAGGTATTAAAATTCATAGTGATCGAGAAAGGAACAACGGACTAGAATATGTTTCTCTTTTGATAGAAGCTGAGAAGATACCAAGTCATATTCTTATGCTGTCGTAGTTATGCCTCTCTTTTTTTCTCTTTTTTGTTACTCTTATCATGTGTGTTTACGGTTGATAGCATAGCTAAAATGCTGATCATTGTGTCAAATACATGCTCGTACTGCTCAATGTAGAGGAACAGTGACATGCCATTCTAGGAAAGAACATATTGCAAATAAGCATTTATCTGTATATTTCATCGAATGGCCGAATGGGAGCACCAATGCCTCAGACATTGTTTGCATGCTAGTCACAAGTATGACCTGGTATTGCCATAGGCATGAGGCACTCATATATATTTCTATTCTTCCTTTTCTCGTGAATGGGTTGGCCAGTTTTGTATCATGGTTTGCAAACACAATCTTTTAGATCCGTAATGCGACGTTCTTTGGAACACAGTGCCCTTATTAGATTGACTTGTTCCGGATCTTGCTTGAATTAGGTGACAAAAAGTTGATATGCTTGAAAGGCTTGTCGTACTAATGATATTAACATAACAAAAAGAATCTTGCATGACTCACAAGAAAGGAGTCTAGGAAACTTATCATATGCTTAGTCTGTCATCACGGATTCTAAAAAATTTCAAGTACTTGTTAATGGAGGAGGACAAGGTGATGTTTGCTAGGAAAATAGATGAAAAGGAAGATCAGTCATAAAATTTGGCTTGTAGCTCTTTGTTTGATTAGGAAATAGTGTAAATCAATGACCTTTAATGCTGTAACACATGTTACTGATCTTTCTTAGCTTTTCGTCTCAAGTGCATCCTGGAAGCTTCTGCATACAAAATTTTGTATAAAAATGAGAAAGAATCATGAGGATTTCAGTCCAAATGTGTTGTCTTTACCCCATGATAGTTTTTTTCCTCCAATTTTTCAGTGAGTTCAAATGTCTGAAAAGAGTATTGTATTTGACCTGTGGGATCTTCATTGTGAAGTTGTTTCTTTGCTGGTAGGTTGCCATCTTTTTGATACAGAGGAATCGTCATGCTCTTATTGGTAGAGCGATTGATGATCATGATATGCAGAAAGTAATGCAGTTTTTAAAAGATGACCCGGTACGTATGGAATTTCAACTTTCATGTGAATTTAGGGAGTGAGAATCATAGTGCTTGAAGTATTGCTCATTTCGTTATGGTAGGTTGTTGATTCTGTATATGACTGTAAAAGTGAGGTGATTGGACCTGGATTCTTCAGATTCAAAGCAGAAATAGGTACTTTCTTCTGAGTTCTGCCTTCCCTTTTTCTTTGATTTTACTAATAACGAAATGGACAATAGCATCCAGCTACTTTATAATGTTTTTTGCTAGTTCTAATTGTATCTTTTTCCAGGAGCCTATACTTTCCTACATGGATGCCCTTCATAGGCGTGAACTATGGATAATATTTTAGCCCGCCACATGCGAAGTGTCAAATACCAAATGGTGAAAAAAATAAGTTGCGGTCTACAACTTGATTCTTCTTGTCACACCTGCTCTGAGATCATATAACGAAGAATCAACTCTATAGAAAACTAATGTTGCTTACAGTTATAGATTGTCGACGGTCCAAAATAATGTTACCATTTTAACACCTTTGGTCAACCTTTGAGATCTGTAAATTTCCTTCATGATGTCTAACCTGGATTTCTTACAACCTTTTGGAGGTTGCATTTTTTCTCATCCATCGCCTGTTCGGATATATCCCTTTGTTTTGTGTTGCCTGTTGCGACAAGATGCTGATGTAGTTGATAGAATCTACATGTATCTATGCCAGATGCCAGGTCCAGCATTTAGAACTGAGTAGTGTTCCCTTAGGCACTTTTTGGAGACCGTTTTCTCTTCAACGGAAGAGAATCTTTGTCTTCCATGATCTGACAATATTACGGTGTTATTTTCGCTGAATGTACTTCAGATAGTTCTGAAGGACTGCCATCAATTCTGCTCTTTGGAGTTATCATTATCAGTTATATTAACTAGCTGAAGTATACGACTACTAGGAAATTATATTGACTGATACATTTAGAAAGCCTATTGTTATCCTGAGTTGTATATTAGAATTGCCGGATTGAGTATTAGTGTTGTAACAGATTTCAATGGTGTCGTGCTGGTGAAAAATCACATTGAAAGAGCTGGATCCCAAGCATGGGCAAACCAGGTTATATCTTCTTTTTTGCTCAAAATCTTCTTAAATGATGCTTTTGTATTTTCCCCGTTGGTTTCAGTGGAGCCTCCTTTCATTTTTGTTTCAAGTATACATACACGATCTGTGGTTATCGGCTCTCATATAGGTCCCCTCTCAACTCTAACTGGCACCATTTTTCTGTGCCATCACCGATGACTGTTGGAAGAATATATTACTAGAAACTTTTCAACCCATCTGGTTGAAGTAACATCCATGTGCCCTCCCCTATAAGAACTGAACTCTTCATTTAAGATATCAAGCTTCAATCATCTCAGTTGAACACTCCATCTAGAAATAATGTTGTTAGTAAACGACCAAAATGCACCTTTCAAGCTATGATGCCTACTTGTTGCCTGCAATCTACCTTGACATTTCACCTGGCGTTATCACTGATCATGTATGCTTGTCTGGAACACAATCTGGTAGGCCATTCAACTTCCAGGGAACTTGCAGCATCATGGTTGCGTGATTGATGGTGCCATGAGATGATGAATGTGCTGAATTAGTTTCATGAAGCTCATGTAGATATTAGTCTCTTGCTGTTTTAACTTAATCAACTGTCATGTTTCTATTGTTCGAGATTCTTTTATAGAATAATTGTAAGCATATAGATAGTTGCATTCATAAATCTGAAAAATAGGCGATGTTTGATATGTGTACAGTTTCGAGAGGCTGTGAAGGACAAGGATGATGCTGCCCTGCTGAAGCTCATGTCATGCTACGGTATGCAACTCAAAAAGCCCCTGCCAATTTGTTTTACACTGCACCTTCAGCATGGAAGCATATCAACAATCTTGTTCTCTTTGTAGGTGAGGAGGTCGTTACTGCCTTGGGTAGTGAAGTTGACAGACTAGAGACTGAGATTCAGAGGCTTGTTCCCGGCATTCGGCATGTTGATATTGAGGCTCACAATCCTATCCCATGATGCTACAGACATTGATACATCGGAAGTTGATTATTTTTTGCCATTTTTCGCAGGGGATCGATGACTTTCATCTGTTACCTGGGATATTGGTCATAATGCAGGTAGTTCGGTGAAACTTACATGTACACAGCGCTCTTGGTCCTACTTGTAAAATCAAAACATCCTTTACCAGTGTCAAATTTTCGATTTGCTTCTAATTGAGGGTAAGCCTGGGTGATTTGTTGCAGCTGTGAATGGTTATTTTCGATTTGCGTATAATTGAGGGTTTGTGCTTGGGTGATTCGTTACAGCTATGAACTGGATTTTACGCAAATAAATTTGCAGGATGTTGTTGCACAATGGCAGAAGATTTTCTTATGTAAAGATAAAACTAAGAGCATTTACTATTCATCAAAGAGTGCGCTTTTACCCGAACTACATTGCCAGAGCATTTTCAATCATCTAAGCATCCCAACTTCGAATGAGGCAAGCAATGTTGCCTACGAAATTTATCACAAGGCTGCTCAACGGTACATGATTTGCCTTGGGGCTGGCTTGAAATTTGCGTAACCAAGGAAAATAAACCGTAGATATAACACTCTGATATCTTCTGTGACTTGAGTTACAAAACATGCGGTCTACAGCTTGTAAACTCATAACACCGGTAGGTCCTGCAACCGTGCAATGGTCACGTGGTTGGTTCATGAGACTAACTGCCCAACCCGGGAATAGCCGATTTTGAAAGCACCAATCAAGTAAACTTAGAATTAACATGTATAGAACTCGTAAATATTTCTCATGATCAAAAAACAAATATCCATAGATGGTATAAATGGCACCAGGATGAGTACAGAATAAAACGAGGTCTAAAACTGGTTTAAAATTTCTCCTGAAAATCCAAAAACAACTGCAATGTTAAGGCTCTGAGATAATGATGAATCGAAAACCATCTAGTTCATTCTCCTGATCAGCTCGTTGATGTAGTTCTCACGATTTCCAGCATCTCCTCCTTCCACGTAGTGGTTCCTCTTCTTCTTGAGACCACCCAATGGAGCCTTCAGCTTGAATGGCCATAGGAAGTTGTTTGCCTCCTTGAAATGAGGACCGACCTTCAAGATCTCATGAACAAGGTCTTCGATGCAGATTATGCCATGTTTTCCAAGGACCTGCGACAGACCAATTGAACCGCGACTGATAATTTATGAAATCTTACAAGCATTCATCTCAAAAGGAACAGCAACTTCTTAAATGAAGAGACTAACCTGTTCGATGACAGAGTTATCAGTCAAGGCAATCCTTTGCTTGTTGACCTTCCCATATCCTCTCTTGTAAATCAGTTCCTTGACGCTCTTCAAGTTCGGGTATCTGACAAAGAAGACATGTGTAAGGGATAGCAGGCAAACTATACAAGCTCATGAGATAGAAAAGAATCAGTACATACCCATAAGTAACATAGGGTTCAACCCTATGCAACATGTTCAGAGTAGCCTTGTTCACTTTCAAGAATACACCGTTGAAGATCTGCAATAAATTTCAACACTATCAGAAAGTCTTGATAAAAACTCAACTTGGTATTAGATGCAATCAATAGTATGAAAAACATTACACAACAGATACAGCTGACAACATTATGTAGAGTTTAAATGACCCATCATCTGTGCTTGACTTAGACAAGATATAGCCACACAACCAATGCAGGGTGAAAGAAACTTCATGCTGATTATCAAACACTTTACGTAATTTTAGCAAAACAGCACAATCGGAGAATTAGAAAAAGAAAACGTGAAGAAACAACTAAAGCCTCGGGAAGAAAGTCAATAGCATCAATAAGATTCGGCCGGCTCGAATTTGAGCTTTGCCCCGCATTTGGGGTCGGTGGAGAGAGAGAGGGAGGGGAGGGAGGCAGGCAATGATTGTTACTGCCAGATGGGAATTTTCAATTATCAACTATGGTAGGAGGAGCTTTGCTTCGATGTTCGTGGTTGCAAGGTGACTCCCGCACATTATCCGTTCATCACGGTGTGTTGGGTGGGGTTCTTCCCTTCCATCGTGATGACAACACAATAAAGAAACATCATGGACTTCTGAAAAGACTTGACCTAGAACTTACGTAATTTTAGCAAAACAGCACAATCGGAGAATTAGAAAAAGAAAACGTGAAGAAACAACTAAAGCCTCAGGAAGAAAGTCAATAGCATCAATAAGATTCGGCCGGCTCGAATTTGAGCTTTGCCCCGCATTTGGGGTCGGTGGAGAGAGAGAGGGAGGGGAGGGAGGCAGGCAATGATTGTTACTGCCAGATGGGAATTTTCAATTATCAACTATGGTAGGAGGAGCTTTGCTTCGATGTTCGTGGTTGCAAGGTGACTCCCGCACATTATCCGTTCATCACGGTGTGTTGGGTGGGGTTCTTCCCTTCCATCGTGATGACAACACAATAAAGAAACATCATGGACTTCTGAAAAGACTTGACCTAGAACTTATCAAATCAGTCGAACAAGAAAACAATGAACCATTTTGCAAAAAAAAAAATACTGGTGAAATGTAATCACATAAAAACGGCACCATGGATCAAAAGGTTTGAAACCCACACTTTCCTATCATGATGCAAAATGTGGAATTCATAACATCCCAATCAAGCATTACTGATCATTGTATCTTGACTATCAGTTATATGGCATAGGGAAATAAAGGAAGGCTAAAACATAATTAAGGAAGCATAACCGTATTGGGTTTATCAAAATAATAATATTCAGATAGTTCATTCCAAAATACAGCACAGACCGCAAATAGAAAAAGGAAAGAGAAAGAAACAAATGAGGCCTCAGCAAGAGAGTCAATGGCATCAATGAAATTCAGCCGGTAATTCCAACATAAATATGAATCATCATGGGCTTCAGAAAAGAGTTGACCTCAAACATATCAACTCAGTCAAGCAAGAAGAAAACTAAAACATATTGCAAAATAAAAATTATTCATGAAATGTAATCGCATAAAAACGGCACCATAGATCAAAAGGTTTAAAACCCATGGTTTCCTATCATAATGCGAAAGAAGGAATTGATATCGACCCAATCTAGCATTACTGATCATAGTTCATTGACTATCAGTTATGTGGCATTGGGCCAATCATAAGAAAGCTACATTCATAAATTTGCTAAAAGAAGAAAAATAAAACATATTGCAAAATAAAAATTATTCATGAAATGTAATCGCATAGAAACGGCACCATAGATCAAAAGGTTTAAAACCCATGGTTTCCTATCATAATGCGAAAGATGGAATTGATATCGGCCCAATCTAGCATTACTGATCATAGTTCATTGACTATCAGTTATGTGGCATTGGGCCAATCAAAAGAAAGCTACATTAATAAATATGCTACAATAGAAATAACAATAACAATTGCCTTCAGAGACCCGTTCAAAATCGCACACAGATAACCCAATCAACTCAATGATCCCCTTGCAATTGATTCCAGTATAGAAGCAGAAGGATCACAAGAGGGTTCAGTTTGGTAAATGGGAAATAGTGAAAAGGTGCTCCAGTTACTGCTGTTTGAGTGTCATATGGCACTTCCTATCTTATGGGACTTCTTCCACATAGGGAAAAGACAACAGGAGGGATAAGTTCATCAATAAAAAATTCCAATCTTCGAAGAATGGTCATAGATCCAAGAGATTCCGAAATCATTTGTTCAAGTTCATTCACCCATTACAATTACAATCAACCACAGAACCAACACACAATCAAATCAAAACTCACCACAGAAATGAACTCAAAAGCACCATTCATCTCATAAACTCACCTGTCTCAATCTCAGCAGCTGCAAGATCTTCCTAGTCCTCGGGTGCATCCTATTAATCCTGCAAAAAATCACAATCCAACCCTCATTTCAAAACCCAAATCCAACATCACTTCCTTCAAACCCACAATCAATACACTAATCAACCAAACAATCAAAGTAATCAACAAACCCTCTAATACGAATAATGAAGAGAAGCTTAGCCTCAGGCTCCACATAAAACCCTCCCTTGAACTTCGCCTCCCTCTTCAACCTTATCAGCTCCTTCTCCTACACACTCGAAACACCCAAATCAAAATCACATCAACACCCAAATCAAATCAAAATCAAAGTAAATCAACTCAATTCATTTCGATCTGTACCTGTTCATCATATTCCTTAGCATAAACCTTCGCCCTACTAAAAATCAGTTTACGATTCTCGGCATTCTTCACCCGCTTCTCATCAATCTCCTTCTTCTTAGTCTCCTCCCACTCTTCCGCCCTCTTCTGCTTCTTCAACACCGATTCCGGCACAATCACGCCACCCTTCGCTGCCTCATCCCCCATTGAAGCTGCAATCACACACAGTTGATTCAACTAAAAGTTCAATTGGGAATTTTCAAAACCCTAATTTGAGGGGAAGGAGACTCACAGTATTGGGGTGGTGTCGTCGGCGGAGAATGGTGAGAGTGGGAGGAAAGTGGGAAATGAAAGGTATATATGGGTTAGGGTTTCGTAGGGTGGGGAGGGGTTTGGACGGTGGAGATTGGGTGTGGGGTGGTGATATGATCTGGGCCGTTGGTTTCTGTGGGCTTTTCTGTGGGTTTTGGGTCTGGGCTTTCGAGGTTCTATTGTTCTAGTCCGATCTTAATAAGAAGCTCTCTGTTGTTTCATTATACTACAAGATTATCTACGTGGTGTGAATAGTTTATTCTTATTGTTGAAATAATTATAAATGTATATATGAATATAGAATTGTGTGATTGATTTCATATTATCAAAAAAAAAGATTTTTGCAAAGATTTTATAATAATTATTTTACAAACCCTATATAAATATTATGTCATAATATCCCGTAGGCTGAGGAGCAAAAGGATCAAGACGCTCGAGCTAAGGGTCAATGCCCCGCCTGGCTTGGGGAAGGACTCTGTCCAAGGAGGGGTTTGCGTCTGATTAGCTAGTTGGTGAGGCAATAGTTTACTAAGGCAATGATTCCAAGAGGATGATCAGTTACATCGGGACTGAGACAAGACCGAGACTTCTACAGAAGACAAGAGTGGGGAATTTTTTGCAATGAAGGAAAATGTGAAGGAGCAACGCCGCGTTAAGGTTATCTTCAACAATGACGATATAGATAAGATGAGATTATCGAAACAAGAGAGTCGAGAGGAAAAATCCAAGTTTATTTCATTTGTATTCATTGAACAATTATGATGTAAGAGTTAATTGTATTTGTCAGATTATATCAAGATCATCATGAAAAAATCACAGAGTCCTTAAAATCTGGGTAGCTACTTGGGTATGCCTTTGAAGTGTGGAAAATCCAAAAAAAAAATTATCTTTGCAGGGGCCAAGGATCGTATGTGGAAAGGCGCTTCAAGGATGGGAAGGAAAATTATTGTCCATGGCCGGTAAAGAGATTCTTATCAAAGCAGTGTTACAAGCCATCCCAGTATATATAATGTCATGCTTCCGTCTCCCAGAGTACGTAGTCGATGACTTGGAAAGAACTTGCGACAGATTCCTATGGTGATCGAAGGAGGGCCGTGATAAAATTCATTGACTGAGCTGACGACGCTTATGCAAACCGAGCTGACGACGCTTATGCAAACCGAAGGCTGCAGAGGAATTAAGGATGGGGGAGTTCGGCTGTATCTTGGTGTATCCGAACTCTCTGGCTGCTACTGTCCTAATTGCAAAGTATTTTCCTCGTTCGACTCTGCTGGAAGCTGAGATAGGCAAACAACCCCTCGTACCTTTGGCGTGGTATACTCTCTGCTAACTCATTGTTGGGCTCCGGCGACGACTGGGATCTGGTAAAAATTCTAGAATCTGGCATGATCCTTGGGTGCATAAGTCGCATGGGAGTAGTTTCCTCAGATCGGGCACATCACTTTCCCAGAATGCAACGGTACACTTTATAGTTGATGATCGAACCTAGCCTAATGCTCTGACAACATTTCGCGATTGGCTTATCCATGTCATGAATAATCTGAAGCCTGAGCTGATTGAAGAGATAGCGACGATGCTGTACCATCTATGATGGCTGAATAACAAGGTGCACGGGAGATCAGGTAAACCCACTCCTGTTGTGTATCGGATAGTTAAGAGATCTAGACTACAATATTCTGATGCCCTGAAGCGAACTGATGGAGATCTTATGAGGGAACCCATGGTGAGTCTCAGCAAGCTAAATTGGTAAGAGACTGTCAAAGATCAATGTAGACGCATCTGTGCGAAGTGAAGGAAGAGTTAGTTTGGGAATGGTGGCGAGGAACTGTTCTGGTCAAGTAGTCATGGCTGCAGGGAAAAAACATCATTATGAAGCAAGATCCGATTACACGGGTGAGTCCCTAGCTATTAAGTTTGGTTTGGAATCTGCTAGGTCCGTGGGCATGGAGCGTATTATTTTGGAGTTGGACTGTAAACTAACAGTGGAGATGATCGCAAGGCGGGAAGTGAATCTATCCTTGTATGGTAGTATCATAGATGATTGTCTCGACCTAATGCCTAGTTTTGTGGATGTGTGTTGTTCTTGGATATCTAGGGAGACTAATAGGGTCGCCCATGAGATGACCTCTTGTTCTTTGGAGTGCCATCTCGTAGGTGAAAACTGTAACTGCCTTCCGTTGCGAGTCTTGAACCTTTGTAAAGCAGATTTGGAGCAATATACCTTCCGCGGTTGATGGGCCTTAGAAAGACTGTTTTTTTTCTTTAATAATCTCTCCATCCCACGAAAATTACAACAAATATGTATCTTGTATTATTGTATATGCATGAAAATACAAATATCGTTTACATATCAATTCACGTACGATCATCATGCAACATGTATTAGGTTGAAGTAGATTTGGAGCAATATATCTTCCGCCGTTTATGGGCCTTAGAAAGACTGTTTTTTTTATATAATCTCCCAATTCCACGAAAATTACAACAAATATGTATCTTGTATTTTTGTATATACATGAATACAAATATCGTTTACATATTAATTCACGTCCGGTCGTCATGCAACATGTATCAGGTTGAAATACATAATTTACATAATCATTGATGTTTCATGATAAATTTACAAAAAAAAATTGTACTTGATCGTCGTTGCATGCATATCATATTTTGCATCGACACATGTGTTAAGTGAATCTATTAAACTTTTTATGGGACGGAGATAATATATGTTTAGGAAATATCAAATCGTTCATCACATGAACAATTGCTTACCACATAGTCATTGCTTTCATGACTGCAAAGTGATAACTTCATACTTCAAAATGTTCGATAACACGTAGAGTGTCATGAACGGCTTTGTATGGAACTTCTCCCGTGTCAAGCTATGTTGTTATAAAGATCCCTGATATCTATTGTTTTATCACCACCATCAGACCATCATCTTCTAACAAGCTTTCCGAGGACAGTAAATTTCTTCAACGCGCTACAACATTTTTACTATTGCGATAAGACTAACATACGCACTGACAACGACGATAGCCAGATTGGACAACACCACATATAACCACAGCGACATTAGAGGATCGTATATGCAAGTATTTCACACAACCGGGGACAACATTACATTATGAACTCATGACCTCAGATTCGAGGTAAAACTAAAGTGCACTAATACAACATTCAAAACATACACTGCCAACCACATATATATAACTTGATAGATTCACAGCTCTTCTACAACAAAAAACAATACAGATATTGTTGCACATCTATGATTTCCAACAGCATTCTTTGCATCTACAAGACGACGAGAGCAAAAGCCATCTACATGATCACATATGTTCATGTGAAGCTATGCACGCTCGACTTCATCATCAGCAGAAGCAAGAGTAAGCCAAGTGGTTCTTCTTGGTAATGTAATGAGAGATGTAATTCTCGGCCGGTGCAGATGAGCCTTGGATGTTGTCGGGAACAAGTATCCCGGTTTTTCCTGCAGCGATCCTCTTTCCGGCAACGTTGGCATAGAACAGGCCTGATATGGCCGGGACAAATACGTCACTCTGAGTACAGATGTAGAAGTCAATTACTTCTTCCAGTGTTGCAGCTTCCGAGTTGAGGAACTTCCCCTTGCTTTCCCCAGGCATTATACCCTCCTACAAGAACATTTACACATACGAAGTCAAATTCCAATGGAGAATTCCCAGTGAATAGATATGGACTGAGTTGTTCAGATTAATCAATTCTCTCAAAATCTTATGCAAGATTATAATTTGCGTTATTCTCCATGGTTTATGTATAAACTAGGGACGCAACACTATTTTTTCCCAGAATGAGGTTAGCTCTTCTTGATCTAGTAAAAGCTTTCAATCCCGCAAGGTGATGCAGCTACATGGATTGATGATTTTGTCATATCCACGAAAAAAGATGTGATGATGCATTATAGGTTGTCAAATGCTAGAAAAAGAATAAATAAATCCTTAAATACATTTTAACTGGACATGTGAGTTTAGACCAGCAAGGATGTGATCAAATCCCGAGCAAGGTGAAGGTGAAGGTAAGTGTGTGTTTGCTGGTTTGCTCATTCAACACCGCAGTGGTAGACATTTAGGCCGACTGATCATGATCAAAATCGATTCAGTGAAATGAAAAAGGAAAAAACAAATAACAGATGCAACGATGTTTAAGTATGCTAGTCATCGTATTCCTGATTTTCTCTAGAACTCATGTTGACATGTTCCAGAAACCAAAGACTTCAAATAGCTTAAGAAAAAAGACCAATTCTTATGTGGAGAAGTGCAAGAGAAAAACGATGAAGTTTCCGCACCTTCGTATAAGTCTTTGGGAAATACTCCTTCAGCGTATCAAGACTGCTATCCCATCTTGATTGAGTCAAGTAAACTACAGTGTCCTTGTCAAACCCCGTTTTCCTCAGGAACTCAGCAATCTCCGCGGCATTGTAACAACTCTTTGACTTGGTATTCCCTTGGCACCCTTTCTTGTCCAAAACATCAACCCTCAAGTCTACAGCGACAAAGCGACCCTCTGAGCTGCTCAAAGTCTTCAGCCTATCCACCATGGAATCGACGACATCACGGATCTCTGGTTGTAACTCTAGCGTTCCAAACATGGCTAAACACGCTAGAGAATCAACACTGCTCTTCTCCTTGGATTTTTTCATGTTTACAGATGGGAAATAGGTGGCTAGCCTTATATTACCCTTCTTGCTGAAAATGGGTTTGATGTTTTCGGCTATGTGCTCCTTGGTAACATAATTAGGAACCTTGACTACAGCCAGGTTTTTTGTGGAGATCTTAGAAGGCTGTTTCTTTACAACCTTGATAAATCCATCCAAGGTTCTCACAAATTTCTCGGCATCATAAACTTCTTCAAAGTTTCTGGTTACATCAAGTTCCAACAAAAAGAGAAAAGAAACAAAGATGTATTAGAAAATTAGCAGCAGCTAGCAATCCAGGCAGGCCTTCACATTGTGAGGGGCACGAAAATTACAATCAGAACTGTTAGATAGACCGAATGACTCCTACTAAAACCACAAACTTCTGTCACAGGTAGAAGAAAGGACAAGGGGAATAAACTAGCTAATGACTGACCTCCTATCACCCAATCTACTTCCTCTTATGTCGGGAAGTACGAGAGTTGCACCAAGACTCTTTGCCACCACCACAGCGTCAGCAATCTGCCAAAGAGGAAATCCTCAATGAATGAATTTTATTGTACAGTTATCATTGTGCATAAGAACCGACGACAAGAAGATAGTGGCTAAGAGGAGATAAGTTCATCATGATCCCATCAATATTCTATCAGAAGTTTGAGATTAACCATAGAAGACCTATTTGCTGCGTACCTGTGAGATATGATATTCTGGACCATCGGTCAAAGAGAAAGTAACAAATCCTTTCGATTGTGTAGCCTCATCATCTGCTCATGTAAAGGACCAATCAAGAATCTAGACGAATTGAGATCTATAAATGCAAACCTTATCAAACGGTCAGTGTTGCAGTATTTGTCATCAAATTTCACGAACCTTGAGATCATTACCTAAACTAGGTTTGCCCCAGCAGGGTTTTAGCCCTGGTCCGTCTTCTCTCCAAGGCCCATACATAGGGAAAGAGACTGCGGTCTGTTCCCCAAGCTTGCTGTTCTTGAAATGATCATCAGTGGATTGTGGCAGCTTTACCTTAAAAAGAAAAGGAAATAAATGAGAGAGAGCGAGTCATGAACATGTAGAACAACTAGCCATCTATATGATTTGCAGCTCAAATCGCAGAAAAATATCATACGGATGCAAAATTTCACAACAAAAATAAAATGCAGTGGTCAATTCATCAAGCAAAACACAAATGAAGCAACAAGGACAACAAAAAGTGCATGCATATCTCCAAACCACACCGAGTTTTGATTCATTTCTCAATTTTCCATGTTGTTCCTATCAAGTAAACCTCATGAAAGTCGAAACTGACGAATTCATCCCAACTAGAAGGCCTTAGTCTTGCTCTTGACTAATTCAGTTAAGATTCACTAGAACAGCAGTTCGTTTGCCCAATTCAGCTAAGCTTTTACTAGCACAGCAGTTCAATTGCCAATCATAGATACTAGAAACCTTCCGTGATACACAGAACACTACTCGTGCCATAAAAAACAGATTTTTCCCTCGAGAATCACACTCACGTAAATTGTTCCCAATGCACAGATGACAAGCAGATTAAACCAATCCAAGATCATACACTACCGAGCAAAATCCAAAATGAGTAACAAAAAAAAAAAGATGATGATGAAGCTCAACAAAGAAATCAAGATCAAGTACTTGAGCAACAGAATCATAGTGCTCCCTCTTGATCATATGAGCAAGCATAGCAAACATAGAAAATGTCAGAAACCCAGCAACAATCTGCCTTGGATCCACCATTATCCCACAGATCCAACGACCCAAACACCCTAATCCAACACCTTCTTCCCTTTTCCTCCCCACCTCAGATCTCCGCCCCCCTTTGGTACCCACCTGAGAAAACCTCATCATTGTACCAAATCAGTTAATGGGGCAGTCAAAAAAAATCAAAACTTAAAAATGGGTTATCAAAATTATGACAAAAAATGTGAGATTAAAGGGCTTACTTGTATGAAATCAGAGTTTGACAAGTCAAGAAATGGTGGGTTTGATCTGTTCAAGCTTGGATGACGATGTCATAGTGTAAGGGGAAGTGAGTGTGAGATGAAAATGATGTGAAAAGATGAGGAAAATGAATATGATTTTGTGGGAGCTTTGATAGCTACCGACACTATACCCTGGATTGGCCTCCTGTCTGAAGAACCCCGTTTAATCTTTTTTGTCTTTCAGGAAACGACGGGTTACGGTTGGTGCAGCTACCCCATGATTCTGCCACGGATAATGATGCTTTCTTTATTATTTTCTTGATCGCAATTTCGTTATGATTAATGAACTTGAAGAATGTGCCACTTTTTCATGAGTCGCCTAAAATGCGATATCGATATGAAGGGATTTTTTTTAGATAAATTATGATTTATTTTGAAATAATCACAGTGTATTCTATTATTTTTGTTGTTGGATCCATAAAAATAATATTCTTTTTGTTTTATATTATAGTCAATATTTTTATATTTGAATAATCTTAAAATATAAAAAAATATTAAAATAAATCAATATTTGTTACAATATACTTATCGTCTTCTTCTTTATATCTCTCATTCTTTATCATAAATCTCACTTACACCTCACCGTCATTAAAAATTATATTTTTTATAAAAATTTAACATATATATTAATCCGTATGCCGGATTAAGAAGTGAAGAAGTGAAGTCTCTCATTTCGGGAAAAAAACAAAAACAAAAAAACAAAGCGAAACTGAAAGTGAAATCTCATGGGCAAAAAGAACCTGGAAAATGAGAGAATATTATCCTATTCTATGATTCTAACAAAGCAAATCATGCGTTTGACAATTGGGGCTGTAGTTGGCACCATTTTAGTCTTGGTTAGGTATGAGTACTTTATTCAGTAATTAACGGAATGTTACAAAAATCAAGGGGACGAAGAATGGAATCTTGACTTCTTCGAGAAGTTTTGAAAAACTCCACTTTTCTTGATAAACACTGGGATGGACAGTGAACACAGATAGTTTCATGGGACGTTCATTATCGCCATCGCCTGTATATGTTTTTTTAAAGATCCGTCATTAATTAAAACTTTATTTTATTCTATATATAGAATGATAAAATGGTAAAAGATGAACCCAACTCACAAATAAGCTCACAAGCAAGCGTGATTTTTTCCTCGAGATGACGCTATTTTAAAGCATCTACAACGGTTCGGCAATGACAAACTCCAAAAAATGAACTCCAAATTTTTCAAGACATGAAATATACAACGGCGCAGGATGAGTTGTATTGGGGATTTTACTTAGGCTTCAACATTTACGAGCTGTATTGACTTGAGTATTTTACCAACAAATTCCACCAGGTGAGTTTGACATCAAATTTCTTTATATTTGATGGAATTTCTTACACACCATTACACCCAAATTTTAGAACTCAATCTCCATCTTAGAAGGATAGCAGAGCCAAAAACTTCAAAATAAGACACCATTGTGGTTGTTCTCATGCAATACCAATACCAATATGATAAGTCACATGGCCATTTGATGGAATCATCAGTCTCATCCCATCCACCGTCCTTTAATGTTTGTGACTCCATTTTTGGTGCTATATCAACGGCCTGAAGTATATTCCAGTCACGTTTTCTAGATCCCGAAAGACGACGCAGCTGACAGAAATGGTGTGCAGAGCTGCCTTCGGCAGGGGTTTACGGTTCTTTTCTTCCGAGAGGATCACAATCTATCTTCCCCTACATTTCAAGCAACAGAAGTGTGACTACAACATCAAAAACAACCCAGATATCTCGCCACAATAATTAAGATGTCACTACAGTTTAATGTAAACCGGCACCAGCTCTAGCTATTAGAATTGCATGCTCACATTCCTGATTGGATTTGACATGCGTGACCAGAACCTGATGCGGAGTTGGGACTTGACTCTTGAGCATGGCACGACTCATCATGCTAGAGCTGAGGCTCGCGGATGAGCCACAACACGACACTGTTACAAATGCCGTGACAACCCTGTGGTGTTCCTACGGTCCTATCTCATGTTAAACGGAGCTTTTACACCGACGGTCCAAACTCCGTGACCCTCAAGGCATACTAGGATTGATGGCTTTTCGCAAAAAATAAATAAATAAAATTTGATGGCTTTCTAGCAAACGCCATCGGAAACAGGGATTTGCTCGGTCTGCACCAAAGAGATTTCGATTACATGCAAAAAACAGAAGTAAAACGTGAAATGTTGAACTTCAATGGGTACAAAACTCTGGGTCAGACATGAACATACTTTCCGGGTCAGACATGAACATACTTTCCGGGTCAGACATGAACATACTTTCCAACACCATGTCAGTCACAAACACACTTTCTAACACGATGGTGAGGCTTGTGCTACCATGTCAGGAGACCACCACCAATATGGCAGCAACTTACGTTAGTCACCAATGACTTGAAGAACCAGGTTGCACAAAAAACACGTGCTTGAAAGCAGGGACGAACTCATAATCAATCATTCAGGAAACTTACAACCTTGGATAAGAAATGAACATTCTGTCATCAGACTAGAGGGGCGGAATGGACTTTGCCCGGATGAACTGTTTGAGGATTGCTTTATCTTCTTCTAGGCGCTTCTTCTCTTCAGAGTCTCTTGGCTTGATCTTCCTTTTCTCTTCCAATACCCACTTGAAAAGTTCGCGCTGTAGATTTTCTGGAACCAGTTCTGGCAGCTTTACAGGTGCTGCTGCTGCAGGTAGAGGCAGTGGCGGCGGAGTTTGAGTCACTGTTGGTGGCGGTGTAGGCATAGCGGCAGCGGGGGATGCGGGCGAGAGAGCTTCTTCGTCAACAACTGGATCTTTCTTTTTTGTTCTCACAAACAGATAAGCTGCAAATAGATGCAAAATCTGTCATGAACAAAGTATAAATCCTAGAGAAGGAAAACAAAGTGAAACGAGTTCTTTCGCAAAGCAAAAAGACATCACTGACATGGACTACCACCAAGCATATAAAGCAGTGAGTAATTGCTCAATTACACGGTCATTTAAACAGGTTTCAGTCTAAGATTGCTTAGTGATGAAACATTTGATCTGATTCAATATATTTAATGAATTTGCCCATTTTAAATCCTCAAAACAGCACAATGAGCTGGACTATTCAGTCATATTTACAACCTCGAGTACAGTTCTAAGAGAAAAATAAATAAAAAAACATCACGAGGAACCAACGGAGCTCGGTGCTTCCGATGTCTATGAATCAAGGAGATTGAAAGTTACAATGCAAGCAGGTGAGCTGTGAGCATGAAAACAATGAATTATTGTCAAACGCACACCTTTTCATGACAAAAGAAAGACAACCTTACATTTGTGCAATGAGAGTAATCAAGCCAGCTAACTAAATGTGGCATTCCAGTAATCAGAGAATGGATAATAGAGTGACTATCAAAGATACTATTAGCAGCATAAACATTGATTGTCAGGTGGAATAAGCCAAATTGCGGAGGAGAAAACGAGGAGGCCTATTTGAGTTGGATTCGACATAAATTCAATTATAAAGGTATGCAGAACATGATGTTTTTTGTTGGATGAAAAGGGAAGCAGCTGAACAGAGACCAAAACCGACTTGAGTTCAAAAGAAAGATGAAAACTCTCAACCTTGAAAAATAGACAGTGATGATTCATGTGGAATTTCACCTAGTGGGTCTTCCTCACCATCATCATCTTCTTGAATGGAAGAACCAAATGGTTGTCTGCATAAAGAAATTCAACTGCTGTGGAGCGAGCTGAACTACATAGGGATATCAGTTGCTAGTTGTTCTCACAGTTTTAGTTTAGATGCTTATTGCGTCCCACAAACAAAACAATTGTAACGGTAACAACCATATGTAACATTTCTAACTAGTGATGGAAGAGTCGACCATAATTGACATCATCCAAGTTAATATGGTGATCGAAAGAAGGTAAAATTTAGAAACTGCATCCAAAAATAGTGAAGTAAATTATTACTCCACCCATCTGGATCTAATCCTTTCACCACCGACAACAATTAACTTCACTACCCAAAAAACTGCATGAATTTGCATTTTTCCAACCCATTCCTGCACTCAAAAAGTATCCATGAAGTCATGACTTGTCCCAAGTCCTAACTAGCTAGATGAAGTTGCCAATCCAATCCCTAACATTCTTTCACAAAGCAAGATATCCACCTGCAACAACACCAATCAAGAACAGAAGTTCCTTGAAAAAGGAAGAAGACGATTC
The DNA here is from genome assembly GCA_001925005.1 of Drosera capensis. Taxonomy (NCBI): domain Eukaryota; kingdom Viridiplantae; phylum Streptophyta; class Magnoliopsida; order Caryophyllales; family Droseraceae; genus Drosera; species Drosera capensis. Next base: position 73,627 of record LIEC01011017.1, on the reverse strand, counting down.
CATAAACACAATTTCACAAGTTAACATCAATCCGGAGCCCGGATTAAAGAGCTAGTCATCGTGCAGTTAAAACCAAAGTGTATTTTCTAGTCTAGAATCTAGATGTCGACCAGAAGTGGACCAGGATTCATTACCAGAAATATACAACTCCCAACGTTGCTTCTATTTTTCTATTACATATTTTTCAGACAGATAGATTACATGCGGACATTTTTTCTTCTTTAGAGATAATTACCTTTCTGTGCCCTTTGGGTCATTGGGTGAAATTCCTCAGAATGTTCGTTACCTAAAAGTAAGTGACTTATGTTCATGTGTACTTTCTCTGTACCCAGCTTTAAGAAATTAAACACCTCAATCATGCTTGCTTCACTCGAAATCAGAGCGCCTTAAACCATTGTCACCAAATCCATCAGAGGATTAACTTTTCTCATTTGTACTCAAGCGAATTTCACCAAACCCCCCACATACTGAATATAAGGATGAAAAAAGAAGAGGAGATGCCCTTAAATGCAACTCATTCATTTTGTCCTGGAAATGGTGATTTTTACACATGCCTCAAAATTGAAGCAGCCAAAGAAGTATGGGCAAGAGAAGCTTGAGGCCACATGGAGGTCTTTAAAAAACCATGGTATCTAGTCCATTGTACCAAACAACTTTAGTTTGCAGTTGAGATACAACAGGATGTGACGTATATGCTCTTGGAGAAACCAGAAGATACAAGATTACCAACTACCAGCACAATATTCAAAATTTAGGACAACAAGTGACAAGCTAAGAGAAAACCTCAGCGAAATATCAGAGATAGTAACTCTCATTTATTATATGTCGCAATTTTCATGTAGGTTCCTCCAATGGTCATTTGTTGAATATATCATATTCTGGGCTTTCTATCATTGATTTGAATTTTTGATAGAGTTGTTTTCTCGATATGATATCAAAGCAAGCCATGACATAAGCTCACAGATTCGATTTCTGTCTCCCCATTTACTGCCATCTGTTATGTGATTTATTATGTGAACTTGTTTGACACTTGGTATGAGTTGGGGTGGCGCATTTTTTATCCACACTACATGCCCCAATAGGCTTTCGTGTGAGAGGAAATGTTAAACATATCATATTATAAACGTTCTACCATCTGTTCATATTTTTCGTAGAGTTGGTTTCTCAATACCACTCAATTCAAGGCACAAGCAAACTAAACCCCAGGACACCAACCATTGTTAGGTGCATAAACAACTCCTATTCCGGAGGAGTGAGGGAACCATATCAAGGCTTTAACAGAAGCAAACATATAACCAGGAAAAGCTCCAAAGTGTCACACATCAAGTCCCCTTTCCTCTCACGCCTCATGAATCTATGACATCTACTCAAGGTGAATTCCCATCTTCAGAACTCTCAATAAGCTATATATCAGGAGTGGAGTGAGTTTCTCATGCCATTGAAGCAAACACTCCCTTAACTTAAAGCCATGAAAAATGTTACAGGTATTCACTATCTACAACAAGTCTATTGATAAAAATCTCCAACTCCTTCAGTTAAGCCATCAACATATTAACAACCAAAGTATCACCCAGCAAAACAATCTTCTTGTTTCGGTTATTCCAAGTCTACATGGATACAACAATTTGTCATAAACCACGACAAGAACCAGACAATCCAGTTAATCTGTAGGTTCTCATCAACCTCTACCCAACAGGCTAACACACAACCTCGCCATTTATCCAGCCTTGAACCACTAGGGACGAGATAACATCCCATACCTATTAGCAGTCCTTCAAACATATTTCATCAAGTCTAGCCTGCACTTTTACACCCACGATCTCAATCCCAATCCCAATCCTCAAATACCATTCACACATCCTTCATAATTTCTGCAACAAAAACACTCATTTAACACCCCCATTATCAGCCTAAACACCTCAAAACAACTACGAACAACAACGGAATCAACCAAATCAACACACCTAACAACGCACGTCAAGAAATCAACGTTTCACCAAACCCCAAAAATTTCGAAATCTAATAAAAAGAGATCACTAGGAGCAGAAGAACTGAAGAACCCACCCCCAACAGCAACATTGACACCCAACAGAAGCGGCCACAGGAACTTATACCGCCTCGCAAACGATTCCCCCTTCGGCAACTCCGGCGGCTTAACCCCTCCTCCTCCACCTCCGCCGCCACCCTTATACGACTCCGCAGCCGCCGACGATGACGATGACGATGACGATGACGATGACGATTGCATTTCGGATCCCTTCAAGGGTTGCTTCTTCTGAGCTGGATAAAAGCGGAGCAGACAGACAATTATTGGATGGAGAGTGAGAGAGGGAACTAAATGGTAAAAATGTTACAAGTAAAAATAAGGGGTGGGTGAATTGGGTTTGTGGGCTTCACCTTTCTTGGGTTTGTTGGTGAAGAGTTTCGGTGACTCGCTCATTGTTGATGACGAAGACTTTTCGCCGCTGGTGAGAATGGGTGGGTTTGGCCGGCCGGCCGGCGGTGTTGTTGATGGCGAGGTTTAAACCTGGGATTTTATTTTTGGTTTTTTTTAACTACTCCATTTATTTTAATTTATTTATCTTTCAAATCAAAACATACAAAAAAATTAATGATCCAAAAAAAATTTATTCTTATCTTTATTAATAATAAATTTTTTATTGATCATTGTGATTGTAATGTATAAGTCAAAGAATACAAAGTAATAAATATATCGACGAAATGGATAATTAAATTATTTCACATGATAGATATTTTGAAATCATATTCAATCCCCAAAAACAAATAAATTGGAGCAAAGAAAGCATTACTTTGATATCAATTTTAATTTTTTCTTTCAAAAAAAATCTAATTTTTTTATATCAGTTCTAATTATTTCTTTCTTTAGACTTAAGTGAAGTGAATCTCAACTCTGCTCAACAAATCAGCCGATGTGGGTCCCCAGTAACGAGCCAAGATTATGTGAGTAATGCGCATCATCATAAGGGTCGAACCTCAATAGGAAATAGTTAACAAGGAGCCTGTTTGTGTAACATCCTTTTGAAGCCCAAACCCCCGCGCCACGCTGTAAGCCGACGATCCAAAAAATGGTTTAGGATCATAACGAAACCCAAAACTTAAGAGTAACGTAATCTGACCAACCTCGACAATTATGTCACACAGATTCCTTCTGTTAACAGCTTGGTACTCGTAGTCGTCATTGTCGACTATCATATAGTCCGTATTCATGGCTATTGTTTACTTTAACACTTTATGTTACCCCAATTTTATATATTAAACCTTACATCCACTTATCGGCAACCAAGCAACCACGCAGTCAACACGACGATGACATCTCATAACTTGTTGCGTGTAGATGTAATCAGGCTATGAAATTCGGTCTACAAGACTGCATCAAATATGTCAACTCTTTTATGATATCTTTTCAGCTCTTGAAGTAGACGAAAAATGTTAAGATTTGACTTGAGATTTAAAGATCTTATACCGTATTTGGTTGTATCTCGATAAGAGTTAGAAGTGGAATGACAAGAGAGTTAGATATACTCAAGGCAGCTTTCGACATATATAAAATCTTTTGCTTACAAGAGTTGTCATATTCCGTTTCAAAACAACAAATTATGTTACACTTATTTACTATGGCATCATATTTTCTCTAGTTTCAATATGTTAATGTGATTCATACATTCAACTTTCTTTGTTACACAAAGCTATAATAATAATTTAGATATTTTCGTTATAAACAATATTTGAGAAAAACAAGATATTATACAATAATGCTTAATACACAATCCCATATATGTTTAATAATATGAGATTTGATATGAACCAGCATGATCCCGAATTAAAAATCCACAATCATCCTATCGGAATAAGATTCCCTATTATGTGTTGTTTTACAACAAGGGATCGAATGAGTGAGAAGGAATTTTTTTTTTTTTTTTTTGTTAAAATGTGAAATGCAACCTACATCCTAGGATTGCTATACAGTGATATTGCTGTACGAAATCCTACGGCTGATCCCAAAATGTTTCCCTAAAAAAAATAGTACTGCAATAAAGTTGATCATCATAAGTCAAAGCGTGGACCATGCATCCACCATTTGCACAAGTAGACCACTTGGGATATATCACAGAACAATCACTCACTCCCACTCCCCCAACCACTCCATTTTCCCTACATATAATCCCCACCTCAAAACTATCTCCTCAACTCCTCACATCAAAAAAACTTCACCATGTTTCTCATCATCTTTTTTCTCACCCTCCTCATCACTCTCCTCGTCAAACTCACCCACACTCTCTATTGGGCCCCACTCAAGGCCCAAGCCCAATTCAAAGCCCAAGGCCTCCACGGCCCACCCTACAAGCCCGTATTCGGCAACACCGCCGAGATTCGGGCCATATACACCACGGCCCAATCCAAGCCCATAACCCCCTTATCCCATAACATAGTCCACCGGGTCATGCCCCATTACGCGACGTGGTCGGCCCAATACGGAAAGATGTTCTTGTATTGGTTCGGGCCCAGCCCGACTATCGCGGTGGCCGAGCCCGAGTTGGTGAAGGAGGTGTTGGTGAATGGGAGTGGTGGTGGGTTTGGGAAAGTTGGGCTGAATCCGCAGGGGAATGTGCTGTTTGGGCAAGGGCTTGTAGGACTTGAGGGGGAGAAATGGGCTTCTCATAGGAGGATTGCTAACCAGGCCTTCACCATGGAGAGAGTTAAGGTAAAAGCATTACGGACACGTTCGATACAATCAAATATTATTTTACGTATAATGATTGAAATATTTACGTATAATGACCGAAGTATTTGTCACATACCCGACTGACTTTGGTTGTGGTGATTTAGTTCGTTGGGAGCGTGGGTTTTGGAATTTAACATGTAGAGTATGACATATTGTTTGTTACCAGTGTGATCCATTGAATGGATGAGCACATGGTTTTCTTGTAACATAAACTTTTTTTTGGATATTATAAGCAACGAATTGTGTGTTTTGTAACGTTGGACTAGCTCATAAAGTTCTACAGTATTGGGTTTAGGTGATTTGCTATTTTGTTATGGCTTATTGGTTGGTGTGCACATTAAATTGTTTATTTGTCACAGCTTGGTATTGGACCAAGGAACTTTATTGACTTGGAGATATATGCAAAGGCAATACCTATTTTCCGTAAAGGAAGCCTTTATCGGAAAATGATTGATTTTGTTATCCTTTAGAGTATGACTTAGATATGGGCTGCATCTACTATCTAGATGTAGTGTAGGCTTTACAAATATGGAGTTTCTTACCTGTATACTGGATAATTTTGGTCTCGTTTTGAGGGAATTACTTATCCAAATAGAACGTAGGATCAAAACATTAAGTTTACTAGACTATTTGATCTCAACTTGGGCAATAGTCGGAAAATAATCACACCATATGGTATCATCCATTGAAAACCTACTAAGTTTTCTACTTGTTAAGTTCATTTTTTCAATGACAAAATCCTAGAAAAGATAATCCTATTAATACGAATATGACACTATCCAATCAGAATTTGTACAAATTAAGAATAATTGAAAGGTCTAAGTTTCCCAAGAGTACAAACCGCATTTCCTCACCTTTGTTTCTACATTTGCATGTTCATATGTTTTATTTACATATTGTATACTGTATATGTTACATATACTTGAGTACAGGGCTGGATACCTGATATTGTAGCAAGTACCACAAAGATGCTGGAGAAGTGGGAAGAGCTGAGGGGAGGAAAAGAAGAGTTTGAGGTAGAAGTGCAAAAGCAACTTCATGATCTGAGTGCAGATATCATATCCAGAACAGCATTCGGCAGCAGCTTTGAAGAGGGAAAGCGCATCTTCGAGCTGCAAGAACAACAGATGTACCTCGTCTCCCTCGCTTTACGCAGCATCTACATCCCCGGATTCAGGTACTAATCAAAACCAACTCAAACAAGAACATCAACAACTCGGGTATATATTCACGTCATCAGGTAAAATGGGAGAGTGAGATATACGCAGTTTTATCCCTATCACGGACAATGTAAAGACTAACATGAAGGACCAAAACTGAAACAAACGCAACAACTTAGAAAGTACTTTCTTATATGGTTGCGTACTAATAATTACAACTTTTAAACAAAAATGATGAATGAACAGGTTCCTGCCTACGAAGAAAAATCGGGAGAGGTGGAGGCTGGAGAAGGAAACTCGCGATGCGATAAGGAGTCTCATAAGGCGAAACAGCGGGACTAAAGGAAGCTCGAAAAATTTACTCAGTTTGTTGATGTCTGTTTCCAAGGATCCAGATGGCAAAGAGGAGAGGCTGAGCGAAGACGATGTCATAGATGAATGCAAGACATTCTACTTCGCAGGAAAGGAAACGACTGCTAATATGTTGACATGGGCTGTTGTGCTATTAGCCGTGCACGAGGACTGGCAGAACAAGGCCAGGGAGGAAGTCCTTCGAGTTTGCGGGGATAGCAATCAGCTTCCGTCTGCAGAGAACATCAATGACTTCAAAATTGTAAGTTCTACTCTCCTCTCTGTTGATGGAGTTGACCCTGATCGTCTGCATGTTGAGTGGCCGTCGCTCTGATATCAGTTTTGTGCAATATGACAGGTGAACATGATACTGAACGAGACACTTCGACTATATCCACCAGCCGTGATGATGAAAAGGAAAACCACAAGGGCTGTCACTTTAGGAAATATAAACCTACCTGCATATACACAGCTCTATCTGGCGATGACTGCAGTCCATCACGATCCTGACATATGGGGCGAAGACGCAAATGAGTTCAAGCCGACGAGGTTCCTTGAGTCACGAAAGCACTTGGCATCGTTTTTCCCATTTTCCCTGGGGCCTAGAGTCTGCGTGGGTCAAAACCTGGCCGTGGTGGAATCAAGAATCATTCTCGCTATGATTGTTCGGGATTACAGCTTTGCGCTATCTCCCACGTACGTTCATGCACCAATGCAGCTGATGACTTTGCAGCCCCAGTATGGCGCCCATGTAATTTTCAGGAAGAATAAGTTTTGAGCTCGTGCATCTAAGACTTGTGTAGTTGGTGCTAAGCTCCTGAGAACTGCTGTAATGTACAATGACACTGCTCATAGTTGCTGCTTAGAAGCATATTGTGAACATCCCCGAAGTAACTTGAAAAAGCAACCAGTGAGTTCAAAAAAACGAATATGCGCCAAAACACCACTCAGGAGCTGAAGAAGAATACATTAGTTTATTCAAGATATACAAACCAAACATACATTTTCTCATCACACAAAACTGATGGCAAACCAGACACAACTTCTTAATGAGTTACATCGTGGCAAACATATGCCTACAAGATCAGACGGAAGAAGCAGATAGTGACTATATAACAGGGCTCTTCTCGGACATGTGCCCCAATGTAGCATCTAGCCTAAAACAGATGCCTTGGCTTCAATCCATACATCAATCTCACTCTATGAGCGCTCACTTCATCGTGCTCCTAGACTATTACATTGCTATCCCTTCAGGGATCAAGCATCCAAATTCAGTCTAGATATAACAATACGGCAACAAATACAACACCTAGTCATGCTTCGATGAGCTCGAGTATTCTGTCCCGTTCTCAGCCGTAGTTGCTCCAGATGAGCCAGTCGAGGACATCTCTACTTCACCTTGATAGCTTTTTGATTGTAGAGGTGGGTGTCTCCCAGAACCACCGGTTGCTGCTACCTGACCCTCTTCGGCCAGTTTCTTAAGAAGGTTCATGACGGTAGGGACGAATCTTGTAGATACCGATAAGATACCAGGAAGCTGGGATCATAGCCATTCAGAATGCAAGCAGGTCAATAAAACTCAACTTAAGATTCCGATCTCATCCAGTTTTATTAGAAGTGTACAAGGCAACCAGCAAACAGCGGAATCCGTGGAAAAAAAAATGATGCAAGGGGAACTTACAGCGCCATTTCTGAATTCGTTTGATATGTCTAGTTGAACCCACAGGGCTTTGGTGACCAGAAAAATAACGAACAATATAGCAAAATACAACGGATTCCTGCACCAGAAGAAAATCCAAGTGAAGTTAAAGTGAAGTCAAAACAGAAAGAGGACATTATGCCAGATATGTATACCTCAGAAGTGTCATGAATTCATTGAAACCAAGAACAAGAATCGCAACGATAGCCCATGGAGGTGGCATCCAATTGTTGCTGCGCTTGCTAGCCTCCTGACATATGAAACATGGTTTTAGTCAGCCACAGTAAGAAAGACCATTTTCGTCTCAAGCGTAGTTGATGATGCTTGATGATGATGCATCATAAACTACAGAATACAGTTAACACAAGAGCGTCTGCAAAATAAATATGACTCCAAGGAATAGTTCCAGCTCCAGTCTCCTAAACTCATGAAAGCCAATGGGGATGAAGAAAAAAACTAGTGCAGCTGGGCCGAGACTACATTGAGGAAAACAAGGGCCATAAAGATCTGAGACGAGGAGAGTTTTTACCTGAGCAGCCATGGCTTGACTAACGGTGTATTCTGTTTCTGTCTTAAATTGCCTCCATAATGATTTGCACTGTACAGGACTCAGCAGTGTCTTCGAGGATGGAACCTGAACAACGAATAAGTGCACAATGGAAGTTTACATCCTATCAGCGCCTAACCAGAAGGGGACAACAAAAGAAGAAGCCGCCTATTAACGAACCAGGGCTTACTTTTTCCCATGTGCTAGATGCCAATGGCTCAGAAATTGTAAGACTCCTATTGGTACTGCTGCTTGAGCCATCAACCAAAGCAAGAGCCAAAGTATTCTCAATATCATCAGGTTCATCATCCAACCTTACGGCAGCCATGACGGAGAGCAACTTCAGGGACTATGTGTGTGTGTGTGTGTGTGTGTGAGAGAGAGAGAGAGAGAGAGAGAAATAGCATTAGCAACCCAGTAATAAGATTTAATAGGAATTTGAGCAAAGCTTTCATATACTAGCATACCGCAGAACGAGCGACTTTTGTGATTGATTTGATGTCTTCCTTCCCAGTCCAGACCCTTGGCATCGAGTCAGAGTCATGGCTAAACAATGTTGTGAATCTGCAAAAGTTACAAAATGATGTCTAACATAGGTAACATATATGAAAAGTTTGATATTTTCATATGGCTACGAGCCTAGGAGCAAATACCTGTCTTTCATGCGAAACAAGACCCTTCCAGCTTCTTCTTTTGCCTTTGATTCAACCACGCCCCTTGCATACTCCTCGAGTTTTGCAAGCATTTTATCTTTAGTTACTTCGTCCAAGTTGAAACTAGAAAGCTCATTAGACAATCCAGATACAGCTGACTGAGTCTCTCGCCGTAGAAGTTTTCTTATAGCTGGCCAGGTGTCATCACTAGCATTGTCCAGTAGTACATCAACTGGCCCAAGTAAAGCTTTATTCAATTTAGCCTGCCAAGAGAAATCATAACCAAACATAGTGAGTATGAGATCGATTCTTTTTTCTCACTCTCTCTTCACAATCGACTCTTTATAGAAAGAGCCTATCAGTCCGCGAGATACACTGAAGACACTCGAATTACCTCTACACCCCACTTTAAGGGTGTGTTTGTTTTGCGGATAAAACGCATGGGATTTGACTAATGGAGTAGATGAATATCATCCTCTCTCGACTTCTGAATTTAGCTTGCTCGGTTCTCTCTATATTTTTATTTTTCATTTTTTAAATTTGAAACTGTCAATAACACTCTTCTCCTTCTGATCCCAGCTAATCTTGCAAATACAACCCTACATGGATCTACTCAAATGACTAAATCAAGAAAATACTGTTGTCACTTCCTCGTAGAAGCAGAGCAAGAGATCAACATTTCCCCCAACGTGATATGCCATTTTACGAGAGATGACAGATGAAGAGATTCACAAGATAAAGACAACTGCAGTCAACAAACCTCATATCGGGCAGTCAATTCAGACAATTTTGTGCCACGAACTACATCAATGTATGCTTCCACATCACGAAGAAACTTTTCCTTCACTTTCGAAGTGTCCCAATTAGCTTGTTTAATCACAGCATCTGTCCCAATTAGTTTGTTTAAGATTAAAAAGCACAAGTGTGTTAAAATGCACACAAAACGATCAGTTGTACAAGGTTGTATAATGCCTCAAGCACCAGGATGAAATCAGAATGGTTCCAAGCATCAGCACGTACAGTAAAAAGTGGCAGTACCATTGAGAAAAAAGTACAATAAAACCCAACCTAGATGGAAGGCGAACATGAACATATTCACAGGGTTCTAATATGCAGCAGGACAAGGCTTTTGAGATCAACCAACATGAGAGTATTTTGAAAAGTGACAAGAAAGGGCTAAGTGCTTTGCCGCATAAGTAACAGACAAGCATATCATACCTGCACATCCTTCATCAAATACACCCTTGAAGGACTCAGTGCAACTGTAAGCTGCGGAAGAAAAACCTTCTCCAGCATTTAAAGCCTTATCAAATGCTTCCTTGAATTTATCAAGGGTTCCAGACCGCAGATGGCCTAAGATGGAGTCGAAGGCTGGTCGGACTTGCTGAAAATAATTAAGGAGAAAGAAGTTAAAGCAGCATTCCAGGAAAAAAAAACATCGTTATAGTTAAATGGAAAGCTTTTTCTTAATCTTAAGTGGTTAAAGTAACATCCTAGATGTACATCAGCTAATCTAATAATAACACGGTTCATTTTATAGGCGTGAGAAAAGGATCAGCATGGCCAATGAAGCCGTACAACATTGCAAAATATAACAACAAGCATTCCAATAGATAACATATATTTCGAAAAGAAAGTTCATAAGCTGAAGCTGGTGCTCAAGACTTTTTACTAAATAAACTTGAGAAACACATAGAATTTCCTTTACCCAGAAAGCAAGAGGAACCAAGGGCCTACCTGTAGCAATTTCTCTTCCAGATTTTTTCTTTTTCCAGATCTTACGCCTTCATCGAAGTATGTTGCTTCTGCATCATAACTGAAGGGGAAACATGTAACTAACACTTGGTTTATCGAAGAAAACATGAAGGCAAAAAAATAAAATAAAATAAAATAAATAAGGGGAAAAACCAAAAAAATAAGCAGCTAAATAGAATTCATAAACTACTACTATTCTTCACGCCTTTCCGTTAAATCTGTGGATGAAGGAATCAATGAAAAAATGCTTCACACTGAAAGCTCAAAACATTCACTAGAATGTCAAGACACGTCTCACATATCACAATTTTATATCAGAATAAATTTTAAGATTCGTAGCGAGCATATCGAAAGAGTCAAACTCACTCTGATAAGAATCTATCAAGAATGGAGCTGAGTTTCTTGCCAAAGCCACGGACTGCACCAGATTGTGCAGCCTCTTCGAGGTTGCACCACTCCTGCAAATTATATTTGAAATTAAATTGGAAAGAGAGTAGAGTACAAGCATTGCTTAAGCAAAGGGTAAGTGGTACCTCATTCTCTGTAAAACTACTGAACCTTTCATTAGCTATTTCCTCACAACGTACAGTAGCCACCATGACCTAGCAAAGTCGAAATATAAATCAGCTGAACCTTCTCTATAAGGTCATTCATCTCAAAGATGTTTCAGAACTCACTTTATGTGCAGGAAGATCAAGATCCTTGTTCTCCTTGATGACTTTCCAGATTTGTTGAGCACTAAACGAAAAACCTGAAGCAGGAACCACACCACGCCGATCTCCAGCAAGTCCTCCCGGAGCAATAGAGTGGAAGAATCTCTGCCTTAAACTAGCAACCTAGATCCATCAATAAACAGCAAAATTATTGACCCTCACTCATCAAAGAAATATGCAGGTAAGAGTTTGTTTCAGTAAGAACTATATGGGTAAAAGTTTTCAGTAAAAATGAATCCTGTAATCTCCATTCAAAAGGATGTAATGTGAACACGGTTTCCTCTTCTTTATTTCAGGGAAAAAAAATAAAAAATAAAACAGCGCCAACAACATTTAAGCTCATTGCTTTGAATGCTTTCTACAAGAATGATAGTTAAAAGGAAAAAAAGATAAAGGCTTACCTGTTCCTTAAATTGTTCTTCCTTTTCTTCGTAACTTGAGAGCGCCACAACCTCAACCTAAGCAAAAAAGTGAAGTCAAGTTGAGACAATAATCTAAGGAGCCATTATTCTTCTCAATTACTCCATAACAAGGAAGTTGCATTTCATAACAAACATAAGTACTTACATTGAAAAACTCACTAAGTGGGGTTTCCTTGTGAGCTTGTGGTTTAGGGACAGAATCCCATATCTGCAGGCGAAATGTTCAATCATAAAGAGCATGAGCCTCCAAACTTGGGGGTAATAATACACAAAGAAACACTGATCAATCACCTTTTGAATATCCTGCCGCAAAATGGGTTCTAGATTTTCCAGAGGTGTCTGTAAAGAAATGAAGAACAGATTAGACATGTATAAATAACTAATCTGGACCAAGCACAATGGCATATACTACCATCATGTCGATTTATAATTCTGTCTATTAAGTATATAGAATGAAGCAATAAATACAACAAAAATACTCACTCTGGTTTTATCTCGAATGACAAACATAAGTGTTGTTTTTCGTGGGCTGAACAATCGCATCATCACCTGAATAGGCAGGCGCAAATAATGTAGAAATAAGTCATGCTCTAGGAAAGATGCTTAAATTCAATTTTACATAACAAACCGATGAAGGGCACCTGAAATACAGTCTTCAAGAGAGGCTTATTGGCTGCTTGCTCACGACCAATATCATGACACCACCTAAATAGATCAGCAAGGGACCAATTGTATTGTATCCATTAGAAATCCTTGCATCCAAGTGAACTTTATGAAGATTATAAGACATGCAAAAGCCTTGTAACTTACATGTTAATGAGAACTATATCTGAAACAGCAAGCGCAAAAAGGGCGCTCTGTTTTTCAAATGCAGTGTCATCCTGGAATAAGGAGAAAGCAGAAAAGGTCGACTCGATCGCTGAAGACAATGGAAACACAACAGAAACAACAGAAGGTGCAATAACTTCACAGAACTACATGATGCACCGCGACCAAGGCACACTAGTTGTATGGCACAATTCATTTGAATCGCCTCCTTATCCCGGACTTGCCGTCTAATGCATTTGATTCCTTACATTTTCTGTTTAATACAACAGGGTGCCAACAACATTTGCTGATCTTGTATTCTTGTCCATATGGAATCGAACACTTCAGAACGTTCCACATGGAGATATTAAGTTATCCATAAAACCCTAAAAAAACCCAGAGTGTACTACAGCAACATGGGGTACCTACTATCTAGTACATGAAAGTAAATCCCGCTATTTTGAAGTGAAATCCCCCCCCCCCCCCAAACACCTTCTTTTCTTGTATTTATAACAAAACAAAACAGTTACCCTCATACATACAATGAAGTGGACTGGAATTTTTTTTATTTTGAAAGGTAACGAAGTGGACTAAAATTGATCTTGAAGAACAAGCATATAAGTCGAAGGCAATAAAAGATGTAAAAAGAAGAAAAATTATCAAAAAGTACCTCTCCCCTTTCTCTTCCATCTGTTCCCTCCAAATCCATCACGAGTGTACAAGGTTCAATACCAACACATCTTGCCAACCAAATGCCTTTTGTTGTCTGGGACCTGGATGCATCAGACAAACAATATTGACCACCAAGTTGAAAAACCCATGATCTAAGGAAAACATGGTACTTTCATACCTTCCTGTAAAAGCATCCATCTCCCTGAAGTTGGTGCCAAACAAATGATTCAATAGTGTGCTCTTTCCTGCCAAGCACATAGCGAACCATCCAGAGTAAACAGCATAACAATACAAAACCTTGCAGCCAATCATGACAAGATGATCATCAGGAAAGAATCAGATAGAGAAAGAAAATCCTGAAAATAGCTCAAAAGCTAAGCGTGGGACTCCCATAGGCACTATTCAACCAGATCTGATGGACCCTTGTTTTTCAACTATCTAGTATAGCAACGTGTCAAGAAGAACATATCTGGCTTATATTTGACAAATTATACCAGGTCATTTGTTCTTTATACATGAAAACAATTCTGACACAACAGTTGAGTGAGACATGATAAACTTAAAAGTGTAGAGATAGGAAGACATACCACTACTTTGTGGTCCCATGATTGAGACTATAGCATATGAAAGACCCTTTCGGCCAACTTAACTTCCTTCATGAAATGATCGATTCCAGCAACATTGAAATTTCCATCTCCGTCGATCAATTGTGTAGAACAAGGTCTGGTTTCATTATCTGACAATGAGGAAAAACAGATAGCACTATATACCTTAAATATCCACCATACAAAATCAATTTACACATAGTTGACAATATATATGAAATGAACAAGGCTATAAACTCGAACAGGCTAAAACTATAAACTATCTCCATCATTCATTTGCCCCTATTTGAGCATCCAAAACACCTATCTTTCCAATCAAAACGTCCAGGACAGAAACAGATACTATGTTCTACACTTGAGGATGTAGAAAGTACAGTTCAAGGTATTTAGCACCAAATACTAAGATCCTCCAACATGCATAGGAAACCAACTTTATCACTCAAAAGCAAGCACATTGCACTATCATAAGGGTTTCTATCACTGCATTGTTTCTAGTTGCTTTTTCTCGTGAAAGTTTTGAGTCAGTCATGGAAATGCATTTCAATAAGAGGAAAAATCAGATAGCTACAGGTTCAAGGAACAAATAGAGCCTGACAGCCTGAGTACTCCAATACAAAGAAGTCTACAACAAATCGACCTATGAATTTATATACAAGTAAATGCAATTTTTTAAACAGAACAGGAGGCCAGTTTGGGTTCACGCAATGAATTACACAAAACAACTTCACCAAACAAGAAAAGGCTACCAATAACACCTATAGCTTCTTACGCGGCTCAACGCGGACGGCTAAACCCCTTTTTAGGGATTTATCTAGCGAGCTCGAAGAGACATCTTCTACACAAAATTATCTCACTCCCTAAAAGTTTGGGAAACCCCAAAAGATCACAAAAGCCCTACTCTTCCTTCCAAATTCCGAATCGATTTGCCAACCCAACCAAGCAATCACAAACACGAACCATTTCATCCCAATCTCGACATCCAAACACCAAAATCCACTCACCTAAATGCCTCACATCCACTAGTTAAACCCAATCAAAATCACACCAATTCTCTAACTCCACCTCAAAATCAAACACGACCCACAACCCCAAACACCATCCAAACCCCAAAACCAATTAAAAACACCACGTAACCTGAGATTAAAACAAAAGGGCAGTAAACAAATCAACAAAAAATCATCAATTGGATCGGATCAAGGGGATTGAGAAGGTACCCATGATTTGATATCGAGGTTTGACTGATTGGTGAATTCAATTAATCGAGAGACGAGCTTGAATTGATCTGGGCAAAGATCGAAGTTGAAGCAAAGAGGGTGAATGAGCGAAGGGGTGAGATGAGGGGTTGATCGATTTGCAGAAGAATAATGCTTTTGTTTTGATGAATTGATTAAAGGGAATAAATCATGCCTTTCTGGTGCATTTTGTATTGATATTGGTTTTGTTGAAGTGTGATGTTCAAGATATGTAAAAATGGAATAGGGTGGGGAAAGGGTTTTCACTTTTCTCAAGAAGCTTGTTTAATATCGATGGTTGGATGAGAACTTACTCCAATGTCATTTTGAGCAACTTCATATGGATCTTTATTCGTGTACGTAGAAAGATTGTCAAAAATAAATGATGCAGTAGATTATTTATCTCTATTTTCAAATAATTTCTTATATTTTATTTTTTATATATATTTGAAAATCAAAATTATATTTCATAAACATTTTGTCCCATTAAAATTTCATAGGACAAAAGTATATATTCAATGTATGAAAATTTCATATATGAAAAATATGAAAATCCATATATGAAATCTATTGAATGACCGAATCAAAAACTAGATCTCTATATAAAGAGAATGACATTATAACACTGTATTATATGGATAGTGATAGAGAACCTGTTGCGAATGATCTTATGATCCCATGAATGTTTATCGAGATAAATTTTTTTATTTATATCATAAAACGATATATTCCTTTTGTCCAAAAAGATTTAATTTTTTTGATTGGACACGTATGACGATGAAGTTTTTGTTCCGGACAATCAAACATTATTTTTTGAGAAAATATCGTGAAACGTTAACGATAGTATATGTTATGTACTATAATCATGTGCGAATAGAAAAATTAAATCGTGTCATTTTAAATAAATAACGAAACTCTTTAAATTATATGTTGGATAGTGCAAAGAGAGAAAAATATTATAATAATTATAAGATGAAGATAGTATAAAACATCATTGATATTTTGATCCTATATTTTCATTGGATTCCGGGGAATAAAATTTCATGACATTATTTACTAGATTTACAACACTCAAAATATATGTGTGTGAAAACGATAACTGTAAAAACCCTTTACATTATGAAATGGATGGGCTATGTTTTGTATGATTTCAAGCTAGAATAACAGACGGTGAAATCAACACCATCTTCTATTACTCCGTATATCTCTGGCAAGTACTCGTATTAGTTTTGGGGTCACTTTTTGGTACTTGGACAATGTTTCTTTCTCTTTTTTTCTTTTTCTTTTTTGATACTAAAAAATTTGGACAATTTTGTTGATCTTTGAAATTAATGATTTGGCAATGAGTCGCAAAAAAGGTCGGTGGCAGTGAGGGGCCCAGTTTGCCTTTCTGCGCCTTTCTACGGCCGACTCTGATTTGTGGGGCATCGTTCGCCGTCCACTTGCTTCGTACAAGTTCTTCTTCTTTTTTTCTTTTTTTCCAAAAATAAAACAAATGAGGTTTGCGATTTTTGCATAGGATTCATTGTCATGTTTTGCCCTCATTTTACATACTCATGGTGTTGTTTTTGTTAATGGATCCTGGCCCACATCTTTCAATATTAGTCGGTTTCATTTTGATTAATGGATTCGGTTTTTATTGGTTCATATTTAAATTATGAAAATCAAAATTGAACCGATTGATTAATCGATTTGAAAATCAAAATCGAAATCATTTATTAATCTGTTTCGGTTTATCTATTTTGGGTTATACCATTTTGATAAGCTTGGTTAGATAATTTTTTAGGATTTTGGTTGAACGTTTACAAGTGATTTATGTTATTATATGTTTTTTTTATACATAATTTTCAAAACATATGAAAGAATTCTTGTATAATAAAAACAACAAAAATCGTATATCATGTATAAATTGCACATCATATATATGTTTGAGATATTAAGAGAAATAAAGGGATAAAGTAAAACTTATCTAATTTGTTTATTTCATTGATTAAATCATTCAATCTATTTATGATTTCATGTATTCATTGAAAATGTTAGAATTATGTTTTTAAAAGAAAAAGATTAGAAAAAATAATCCTTAATGATCTTTTATTAGGTTCAAACAATTTGGTTAATCGGTTCACTTAATTGTTTTTTCGTTTCGAATCGTCAATTAATTGGTTTGAAACCTAAGCGAATCGATTAATTAAAAGATCTTATTTTTTAAATCAAAATCAAACCGATTAATATTCGATTTTGTCGGTTTTGATTTATCTGCTTCGATTGTGGGTCGATAATTGGTTTTGGTTTGGTTTGGTTTTGACACCCTTATCCTTGATAATCACACCAAAAACAACAGGCCATTTAGTATCTTTTCTGGGATCGATTTCAATGTTTAAGTTAATAGGATTTTGTGAAAGCCCAAAATGACTATGGGATAGGACCATAAAATTTACTTCTTCCGTCTTACAATAACAACAACATCTTTCTAAATTTGTCCGTTCGAAAAAAATTAAAATATTTTCTAAAATGATTTTTTTAATAAAAATTTAATATATTCATATATTTACTTTATGTAATATTATCTCATCCCACAATCATTTTTGGTGCTTTGCTTCTTCCCCTCTTCTCTACACCACACAATTACAATGACATATTAGTCTTTTCGTGCAAAAATTAACACACATCTTAATTCATCTGTATGGTCTTAATGTTGTTATTATCGTTGGATGGAGGGAGTAAGTTTGTTGGGTGGTGGGGTTGGTTTACGTTGCAAAATATTCAATCTGTTTTTGTCACACACTTGGCTTGATCACATGAGTCGTTTTATTCTCGATTCACTTTGTATTATTTGTCTTTTTTATAGGTATTTGATTCAATGGTATAAAACGTTGTTTTGGATCTTTAATCCATTGTTATATGTTTATTTTGATACCAATAGGGTGTGTAGTTCATTTAATTGTCTTGTTAGAGGTAGCCTCTTCTTTTCATGATAAATGACCCCTTCAATCCGGATAAGTTACGATAGTTTAACTATAACGATTTTAAAGATAAAGTTTGATCCATATCAGTATATGAGAAAACATTGTATGTATTTCAACGATTTATCGTGAAATATTAATGATTATTTAATTTGTGTATTTCTATCATATGCTAAAAAATTTCACTTCATTTGATGGATAAACAAAACTCATATACATGCATAATTCTTTTGTGAAAGATTAATCATAATACAAATTATATACTTTAATAATACGGTTATTACGGGTCAAACAAATATTCATGTTTCATACTATAAGAATAAAACTAATGAAAAACTAAAGAAAATAATTTTTGAATACAGTAGTGTTTTTTTGACTACCACAAATAATAGTTTCAAGAAGAATTAACAAAGTAGTGAACATATATTTTCTATAATCGTGATATAGATAAGATTGCATATATCTCATCATTCCAAAATCCTCTTGCATTTGACGAAGAGAAAAAGTTACGTATTTTAATAATACATCGGTCTTATTCAAATTGTTTTCACTATTCTATATGTATTTTATAAAGTTAAGTTTTTTAATAAAATAATGTTTCATCCTCCTGTACCATGCATTCGGTTAATATATGTATGTTAAAATATTATTTAAGTTTCATGATAAATTTATGAAAAACAACTCTTGATCTTATAATACGAGTCAAAGTTTGTTTTGACAAAAACGAAAGTAAAAAAAGTTGCACTTTCCATGGGAATGAGGGAGTAGTTTAAGTTATGAAACATTAGTGATAGTTTAAGTTATGTAATTCAATCTTAAATCAATAGTGATGGAGAGGGTAGAAAAATAGTGAAATGGGAGATGAGCAAGAGAGAGAAGGGGAAGGAGAAGTGAAGCAAATTGTATGTTTCTATATTTAGGAAATTTTAATTTCACGTATATGATTTTAAGATTATTTTTAACAAGTTATAATTTTTAGTTATTTGCTGAAATATTTATATCATATATTATAATAATTTAATTTGATTCATGATGTGATATAATTAATTTGATAATATAATCATTTTAATAGAAAAAAAATATAATGTTAATTTCATACAGATTATATCATAGAAGATGTATATATTATATTATTTATCCAAATGAAATTGTATGAAAATATTTGGCAATATTATCATGCATAAATAATATATCCAAATAATTTAAAAATTATTTTATTAATATATTTTTTTACATTCATATTGTTCCTGCGTATGATTGACAATGGATAAAAAAAAATAACAACTTTTCATTATAATAAAATAAAGAAGAAAAAAAATCATATATTTTTTTTCATATTTTTCTATTCATTTTGGTTTATCAATTTAGTTGATGGATTTGACTTTTTATTTCAGAGAAAGATGTAAAATGCATTTATGATAAAAAAAATATTTTGATTCTTATACGAAAACTTTTTTATAACAAGATTAAAATAAAAAATGTCATGATTTCAAGAATCTATTAAACATTTTCGGTAATCAAAATGTTTCAAAAAGGTCTTTGAAGATATTTACACAAGTAATGAAACATTTGTGATATCCGTATGAATAATCATTTAAATAATTAATTTATAAATAATAATAATAAAAAGACATTTCTCGAGATGGGCAAATGACATAGCAGTTGAAATCAATTTGACCAAATAACTCAAACATCAGTAATCTGTGAACCCACATGCCACCCCAACAATACCAAATCGATTCTCTAAAACCATCACAAACAAGCCAATCCATTATCCATCACATAAAAAATTTCATCATTTTCACATCGATGCTAACGCTCGGCATGGCGAAGCAGCCGAATCCGCCGCCGTCAGCCGTCGCTCGTCCGTCGGAGCCTTCGCTTGGTGAAGAGTGACAACTGACAACCGCGCCGACGAGTCGTCGACGGCAGAGGCGAACGCCGGAGCCGATGGTGACTTTTAGGTATTGCTGTTCAAAACTGCTAAATCAAGACGAATAAACCGGAATGTAATTCAAGAACGAAAAATAATGCTCTGTCTGTGTTGAAATGATTGCTACATTTTTCATTGTTTCGGTGAGGAGTGTGGGGATTTTTGGTGGTGAGTAAATGTGGGAGGATATTGTTGTGGTTGCTTTTAGCAAATAAAAGTTTGGTTTATGCTGTCTTTGGGAGGGGATTTGGCGGAAACAATTGTTTTGTTGTTTACAACAGCGATAAGACTGGGTATGTGTCGTCCTTACGAGAACTTGTTCATGATGGGAGAACTGGGTTAGTGGTGTTCTTGTGGTGTTTGGGAGGGGATAATGTGATTTGGACAGAGATTCTACTTTGATTCGAGGTCAGCTTCGCGATGTTCTTGGTGTATTTATGGTTATGCTTTTTGAGAAAAGAAACTAATGTTGCAATTCCTTGTTATGGAAGGAGTGTTGTTCAAGTTGTGTATGACGATATGAGCATTGCTTAAGTTACTTTTTGCCATAAGATTGTTGTTTGAAGTTGGGTTTCATGTAAGGAGTGTTTGATGAACTTAGAAGCTGCGGATGGAATTTTGGGTTGCGTAGTATCAAAGAGTATCTTCGAGTTGTGAGGGTACGGATGAATGCTTTGTAGGCAAGGTGATGTGAGGAATGGGTGTTGCAGGTGCTTCGTTTCTTGGACGGTGTGCTGTCAATGATTTGTGTTTCAGAATAGGTGTTGTCAATGATTTGTGTTTCTGATGCATATTTCCAGTGGATGTTATTAAAGTGGTGTTTTCTCCGAGGGGCGTTATATGGAACATGCTTTGGGAGTTCTGATGGAGACGCATATCCTAGAAGTGTTAGTCTCTCAGATGTCGGCCATGCTAAATACTGTTATCATCTCTAATGTTTGCCTTTTTGTTTTTGTTGTTTCTTCTATGGAGCTTTGGATATTCTGTATCCATATAAGACTGAGGATGGTTGTAACCCTTTTGAGGACTGTCTCAATTATCTAAAAAGAAAAACCTTTTCGAATAGAAACAAGTATTTATCTCTCTGTCGAGTTGTTACGATTGTGCCAAAGTTTTCCTTTGTGGATGTGTGGAATTTATTGTGCGAGAGAGTTGGTGGAATGAAATGTAGCGTGATATAAGGATTTTAGTGTTGAACACCTTTATAATAATAATAAAGAAAAGCTGAAAGCTTTGTAATGTTTTGGGATGAAAGGAGTATTGATTATCAACAAAGGTACCGAGGGAGTTTGTTTTGGCGGGTACTTGGACCACATGGGCTCATATACGAGACCAATTCATGACCCAAAACAGTGCGATAGCTGATAACCTTACAGAACCCATATGTATCAATGGTTAATCCAAAGCCCATATTCATAATTGACTAGTGTAAGCTAATATTGTGTCACTTTTTTGGCATCTTCTCAGGCTCTGAAATGTCTTTTTGACATGGCTGCTATAAGATAGGATAATGAGGATAGCAACGTCAAACATATCTTATCAATTGATTTGGTTGGTGAGACGCCCTTCGTAGTGGGTAAAATGGCATCAAACGGACTGAAGGGAGTGAGTTGCACTTCCTTTTATACCTCTGTCATGCACATATGTCATTTTATAATTATTTTGCTGATTGGATATGAATTTTGTGGTTTATACAATTGAATGTCAGTGACCGAACTAAGATGAATATTGTGTTAGTCATAGGCTAATGGATCCTGCTTGTTAATTTTTTATGTTGAGGTACCATCCTCATCCTCAAAGGGGATTGTGTTACTAAGTGCTCGAAATTGCGAATCATTGTGGACACAATTCATGGCAGACACAGAGGATGTCGTCAATCAAGCAATCGATACACAGGCCAGGATTGCTGCGCAGGCATGATCTCTCTTGGATCCTGTCTTTAATACGATTGTTGTTCTTCACTAGTTAGTTATTTAGTTACTTCGTCGGAGGAGGGAAAAATAAGAAAAAACAAGATGATCCTCAAATCATCTTGGTCTCTTCTTCCATATCATACATCAGCTTATTCACTTTTTTCAATCTTCCAGGAGGCTATCCGGCATTTGGGGATGTCCGATGTGATACCTCGTGCACTGCGTTTTGTGGCCGAGTGTCTGAAAGCACTAGCAAGAAGGTCTCATTTGCTTCCACTTATACAGAAGTTTGAACCTAGTTGCCATTGCATCCAGGTTTTCCTTTCCGTTTCGCCAAGTAAGTTTTCAATATACTGAACTTTAGCAGTATTGTTGTTGAAGACTTTTTCAGATAAGAGGTTGAGAGTAATAGCCTCCCATCGGGATAGAACATCAGTATAGAGACCAATATCTTCTGGTAAAACGAGCATAGCCTCTTGGGTTTGTTGTGCTGTTGGTAGATTCCACTGCTCGTTATGAAATCTACCCATTCCTCCTTGGAATCCTCCGGGAAGTCATCCCTGGATCATAGCTGGCACTTGAGGTTGCTCTGGTTATAGTGCTCGGGCCGACGGATAGTTTATTGGTCCCATCACAGGTTCGGGGGCCGGGGTATAATTCACAACACTGCTTGAGGACAGTGCATGAGTTTTAGAGACAGGGGAAGGATTGCGGAAAAAGGAGTGAAGACGGGGGTACTCCATTTCGGGAAGTTCTTCCATGCTCTCTTTTCCTGTAGTAGTGACGACTATGGTCTCAGAAGCGGTAAAATGGCTTGAATTCCCACCACCTTCCGCATAGAATGGGTTGAGCCAGTCAGTAGGGGAGGAGAGTGTTGCCATAAATTGTGACCGGAGGAGATCATTAGGGATGGTGTCGTCTTCATCATCATCCGATGATCACCACTTCTACCTATGGAATTTGAACGACATGCTAGCACCCTTGCACTTGGCCCAAGACCAACTGCCAGAAGACGGATCCCCTTCAATGGCAAAATTAGCCATCGAGCTTGGCTTGCCGCCTTCAAACTAGACTCAGCATATACACTGCCCATTTCAGAAGCTGAGCAAGAAATCGCAAGGACCGCAGTCCACAAAGAAAAGATGGGCCTAATCCAAACCACTCTTTGGGCCTTGGAAGATCTGCATTGGTACCAGTGGCAGGAGGCTTAAATCAACACGGATCTATGTACCAGTAACAACTACCATAGTGACATCCAGCCCACTCTGACGGCAGACCTGCAGAATGTACATGAAGCATATACCCAACTACGACGTATACTCAGGTCCTCAAAGGTCTAGCTGTCACCTCTCAACGACGGACAAGTGTGCGGAGCATGGTGAGCCACGTACACCTTATCACTATCAAGACTCACCGTTCAGCAGTCATTTTCGGAAGTTTAAATGTCATTTTCACTTTGTGTGTTAGTGCGACTTTTTAGACGCACTAGATTGTATAATATGCTTAGGTATATTGCTTTATTAGTGCATTATGGCACTAAAGGATTCCTTTCTCTGTGGACGGTCGATAATGCATGACGATGGGGCCCAATGTGCACCCGATGCATGATTGAACCTCCTTCAGGAATCTATCTGTAAATAGCGTGCACCTATAGAGTTGCAAGACACGGATGAAACACATCAAGTCTTCTCTCTAAGTTTGTAAAATTTTGAAGTGAGAATTTGAGTTTTGAGCGGTTTTATCATACAAATCCTGCCCTCCGAGGAATCGTGTAAAACGAACCAACGAGGAAGAAAGATCCTGCGTTTCAATATCTGGTATCAGAGCAAGGATTTCAAGGTATGGCTCGTAGCTAATCTTTTTAGTTGTTGCTGTTGAAAAGACCTATCTAATGTTAACATACCCTCACTTCCTAGGTAACAATGATCATAGTGTTTTTCAATCCTAAAAGGACCGTTACTGGGTGTGAAATGCCCGAGTCCAAAGATAACAAGTTTTTTTTGGAACAGGATAAGTATATTACGATCCAAAATGTGCTTAACAAAGCACTTTACAAGCTTGTTAGATGATTTTATGTATCTACATATGCACTAAAATCAAATTAAAAGCAGACATAGTATGGCAGAACAAACTGTCTAAATGAAAATAATTAAATGTGTCCTATACTGAGAGTCATAAACAGTGATTAACATACGTCACATACGAAACAAACTAAGGGACGAGACCTGTACATAGTGCAAAAGATCCCTGGTCCGTTACAAAATACATCGAACATAATACGTAAACGAGGGCGTGGCCCATTATCAACAATTACAATGATTACAAATGAATATATAAGACACATCATCAAAGCAGCTTTCGAAGTCCAACAGCCTGTAGCCTGCATAGTCCAGTCCTCGAGCTTTGCCTCTACATTTTCCAGCAAAGAAAACAAAGTTTTGAACGCAGGATCTTCTCGGGAAGCTAACTTCGTACTTCTGAGCCCAATCCCTAACAAACCGTCGAAGAAAGGTGTTTATGAAAAATAGGTGGTCATGAATCTCAGGTTGGTTCTTGCAATACACACATACACCTTGCTGAATTCTCTTATCTTGAATATTCTGTCCAAGAGATGAAAGCATGTCGAGGTACGTGCCACTTACCTCATACAAGGTTATGCCACACCACCGTCATGCCCTTTCGCCTAATAGCTTCCCATGCCGAAGAAGATGAGAAGATTCAATTTGGACAAGGTTCTCAACAACATACATCCATCCCTCTATGAATTACAGGCCAAATAACCCCATCAAAGAAGGCATGAGAAACATAAGCATGATCCCATGTAGAGCCATGAATACTAGATGACAGTGAGGTATCTCTGGAAAACCCCAAATTATAAATCAAGTCATGGGAAGCTCTAGCAAATAATGGACCATCAGAAGACCATCTATCATAGCAGAGAGAAATAGATTGTCCATTACCAACCTTCTATAAGGTGTGGTTCTGAATCAATGGTCTCAACATAAGGAGTTTCTTCCAAGTTCAAGAACATACCTGAGGGATTCTCATAGACCAAAAGTTAACCCGATGAATTAGGTTAGCTTTTGTCCAAGAAAGCTAAAGAGATTGAGCGTCAAATGCAAGCAGTCATACATGTTTCATCATTTGAGCCTTGTTCCATGTTTTGAGATCTCTCAGACCAAGTCCACCCTCTGTCTTGGGCAAGCAAACGTCAATCCAGGATACCTTAGCACTCCCTTTCTGTAAGGTCGCACCCTTCCATGGGAACTTGAGGCAAATCTATTTTATTTCCTTGAGAAAAACTTGTGGCAATATGAAAATTGCACTCCAATAGGACTGGATGGAATACAGTATGGAGACGATGATCATGAGTCTCCCAGAGTATGAGAGGGTCCTATTAGCACAAGACTAAGCTCTTTTCCTGATTTTTTGCATCAGAAGTTTGCAATCTGCCAATCTGAAAAGGTCAGGGATCAATGGTACTCCTAAGTAGCGGACATGAAGAGTCCCAGGATTCAGTCCCCAAGATTGGAGAATACGGTCTTTATCAACAACATAGTTTCTTACCAAAAAAATCTTACTTTTCATGAGATTCAAATTGAGACCAAAGAGCATAGAGAAGTGATCAATACCCTGCTTCAGAATCTGGGAGGATGTATAGTTTGCCTTCGCAAAAAAGGAGCACATCATCAATGAAAAAAAGATGATTCAACTTCACCTTTTTGCATCTTCAATGATAGTCAAACTCAAGTTTGGTAACCTGACAGTTTAGAATACCAAAGAAAATTTTCAAAGCAAGAATGAACAAGTATGGAGATAAGGGATCCCCTTGTGTGAGGCCACGTATGCTAGAAAAATACCCATGTAACTCACCATGGATGTTAATAAAGAACATGATAGAGGAGAGTGAAACCTGGATCCATGCCAACATCCTGTCAGGAATGCCGAAGCCCTCAAAGTTTTGAGAAGAAACTCTCATGAAAGAGTGTTATATGCTTTCTGTCTGTCCACCTTGACCATCATTCTAGGGAGGTATGGTCTGGATTTATAATTCAATAAGAGCTCCTGAGCTAAGAAAATATTATTAGCAATTCTTCGTTCACTTACAAATGCAGCTTGCGTCTCAGAAATCACCTCATTCAAGAAGGTCGAGATCCTGTTAGCCATGATCTTGGATTTGCACTTATAAACAATGTTAACACAGGAGATAAGCCTGAAATCCTTTACAGAGACAGGATTATCACATTTTGGGAAGAAGGCAAGGGATGTAGCATTAGCCTCACTCAGAAGACAACCAAATGTAAAGAAATCCTGAATGACAAGAGTGACTTCCTTTCCCACATTCCAGGTAAGCATGAAATATTAGGTATTGAAGCCATCTAGGTCGGGAGCCTTGTTCCCGCCCAATGAAAACATGGTATGCTTAATCTCTTCTTCAGTTACAGTAGCATCCATAACGACGAAAACTTCAGAGCTAAATGACCTATGCACATATTCATCAAGAGAGAAATCCTTCTCATTAGACAGAACATCGGGTGATAATAGATTCACAAAGGAATCAATAAAATTTTGGTGAATAACGGGCTGCTTCTGAATAATATCACCAGAATCAGTGATAATATGAGTGATGCGCTTCCTGCTTTCCCTTGCTTCACTCTAAGGTCCGCAAATACCTGAACTACCTTCCTCTCAGCAGATGAAAGAGACTCGTCAAATGGGTTAGCCAAGAGTTCTGTTTGAAACCTATCCATCTCATCTCTTGCAGCTTTGACTCGTTCGGATATGTTGCTGAATTTGCTCCGTGAGAATTGTTTGACCCTTTTCTTCACGTTTCTGAGTTTAGAGATAACTTGAAACATAGGTGTTCCTGCAACTTGAATCTGTCATGTCTCCTGTACAGCATCCAAAAACAAAAGATGATCAGCCCAAAAGTTAAAGAACTTGAACTGTGATCTCCGTGGAGTCGGTTTATGGATGACGATCAACATCGCCGAATGGTCAGACACCTCTTGGTTTAGGAATCTAGCCTCAGAATCAGTGAATGTAACCATTCACTGAGTATTGCATACAACCCTGTCAATCTTCCCTTTACAAGCTGTACACCAGAGGAATTGTTAGACAATGTGAGCCTAGCTCCGGTATACCGCAAGCCTTTAAGTTCTGCATCCAAAAAACAATGGTACAGATCGTCAAACGAAGATAGCCACTTATCAGTGTCGCCTATTTTGTCGGAGAGGTCCAAAATAGCATTGAAGTCTCCTAGAACCATCCAAGGCTCCTGAGATAAGCCAGCACTATGAGAAATAAGCTCTTCCCATAAGGTTCTTCTCCTTACGAAAGTATGTTCTCTGTAAACAGGAGACAAAACAGGATTGTTGTGGCTCTCCAAAGACAACCCTTACATGAACAGTCTGAGCTGATATTGCAATTACAATACAGTTGATAACATAGGGGTCCTAACAGACCCATATCCTATCACGAAGACTCTCAGAATAGTTATGAGCACAACATCAATTAAAAAGCAAATCTCTAAAAATATCAGGATGGTCATCAAAGTGAGTTTTTGTCTCTGACATAACAAACTTCGATATTAGAGGGTTAGAGTTCATCGCGTGCACAGTGGTCGAGGTGTTGCAGCTCCAAATTCGGCTACTTCAGGAGCAGATCGAGGCATCGGAACAGTGGGAAGACATGAATCAGTCGATTTTAGGTGACCCATTGCTTTGAATCGCATCAGATCCAGGTTTGGAGAAATGGAAGTCGTCTTAGGAACAGTACCAAGAATTGTGTTCTTGGTGTTCTTGGTGGATTGTACGCCGAATTGAAGGACGGGGTTGAGTGCATCGATGTTTCCAGCTGCAGTGCTTCGATTCAGAGGAAAATCAAAGCCGAAACACGATGGATTTGGGGTTCAAGGTGCGGCAAAGTGGAGTTCTTCGCGTCACTGTTCTTCGTGTCGCTACTCATCGTATTCTTCACAGAATTGGTCGGTTGTACGCCTAATCCCAGGATTGGGCTTCGTTCGTCATTGTATCCAGGTACGGGCCGTCGATTCATGGCCAGAAACAGCAAATCAGAGGAAAATAAGAGGAAGACCGTGAACAGTGAAATCGTAGAGAGAGTTCTGTTTCTTCATTCTCAGTTTATCTTCCTTGCCAATTACTTTTTTCCATTGCAAGTGTTTTCGTGCATTTCATTTTTCGTGCTCTCCATATGTTTGCTCCGAGTGTCATTATGCATTTCAATTTGTCATGTATTATACATGAATCCTTCCTGAAATCTCTTATTTTTCTCTCGCAAAATTCGTGCATGTTACTCTTTTTGCTCCATGTTGTTCTGATGTCCTTCTCTATAATGTCAGGTGTCCAATTCTTTTAAGTTTGGTAGAAAATCTTTTGCCATCTGGACCTACAGTCATCCGAGTCAGTCGGCAAGCATTGATCCAAGTCATCAGACTACTCCAGTTCTGGCCTTCCCATTTCAATCGGCTGCTCAGGCTTTTGGCTCCGTATGAAGCAGAGGCATGGGGGGCAAATCCCGAGCCACAACATGCATTCTATCTTGCTGGGAATCATGTTTGATACATGTTGCTGCCATGGTGTTCGTGTATTTTCTTTGCGCTTGTGATTTGATTGTGGAATGATGGGGTCTGATTCCTCCAGCAAACACTGAATGCTGAACTCCGAGGGTTATTGTTTTTGATTTTCAAGATTGTTAATGACTTGTTATATCGAGAGGAACCCATGTGTTCGTGTTGTAGTAAAAGTAATAGATTGAAGGTAATAAAGCTTTTCAGAGAGGGAGGGAGGGAGGGCGATGTGTGATAAATAAATTAAAGTTTATGCTAAGAAACACTACGAGGATATCTCGATTTGGGACAAGCTTAAGGTTGTGATATCGTCTTCCTATTTCTTCGATTTAATCCTTTCACCTTTTCTAGTTGATTTGCTTGTATGTAGCTTATTAGTTAAGTGTCTCTAACTTATTTAAGATCTAATCTTGAAGTCTATTGAAAATCTCACTAACAATCATTTCAATTGTAAGTTGTAACCCTACATGAAACTAAAAAGAAAAACATAAAACTGAATGAATGTTTAATATGTTCAATAGATCCTTTACATGAGACTGCACGAATCACGCCAATGGTATCTTGCGTTTCATTCGTGGTGTTTGTTCCTGTGGTCTAGGTCTCAACTATTCTCTCGAAGTGGCAGAAACCCACAAATGATCCAATTGGTTTTTAAGTAGTCAAAATATTAGGCATATCAACAAACACTTTATCTACAATCAATTCACCAATTAGAATAGCAGTAAATGAAAATGAATCTATAAAAAGATCCGGCTACAGCACAACCTTGGATAATAGATCTAGCTCATAATTGGAGTTCCAACACCACACATTAAACTCAATTCAGTCATTATGGTCATAAAATTCATAAGAGATATCACAAGGGAAAGAAGAAACCAAAACAAATCCCAACAAGTCCCCTTGATCTTTCTTGGTATGTCTCTTTGATTTTATCTTCGATTTTTCCTTGCTCCAAATTGCATCTAATGGATCAAAGTGTAAAGATCTATAAGACTTTAACTTCAAAACCCTTGTAAAAAAAATGGCCAAAGCAAAGGAAAACAACGTACCCACGTAATGTCCTCAAAAGATGTCGTGCCTCTTACCTCAAAAGGAGGAACGATTTATCACTAAGTTAACTACTCTTAACCCTTGGCTTTGCACGTCAATGGATCCCGGAACACAGGTTTTATAATGCAAACAACGTGCGCATTGAGCTCGGATGTGATTAATGAGTTGTGGCTTTAGGCAGTGTGGCCGATGCAGGGTGTGATGCAGAAGATGTTGTGGACGATGAATATTTAACAAGAGATTTCTTTACACATAAGAATTTTAAGTTAAAAACCAAAAAAAAAAAAAAAAAAAAAAAAAAAAACCGCCGCCGGGAAAGCAATACATGGCCTAGTGAACACTTCAGTATTTTCAACCAACCCAATTAAAACGTACAATTTGCACTGAAGTTTCCAAGAGACTTTCATAGATATTTGATTAACAATACATGGCCTCGTTGACTTCATTTCCATTACTGAATCATGCAAAAACATGTTCATGACTTCATATAGCACAGATTGCCACTTCTTTGAGGCACATGACAAGTAGGCCTCCTTGTTTGACAAGCCCAAGAGCCCAACACGTTAAAGGAGACAACGCGGAGCCATACGCGGAGCCACCCAAGATGACTCTAGGCAAAAGCCATCAATCAACAGGAGAAGTGTCACTGCAACTTCACCTTCGCTTACGTATCATAATGAACTCATTTTCGTAGTCCTTCCTTAATGAACTCATTAATTTCTCGGTTACCACTATGGTATAACAGCGGCATGTCGCCAATAACAGTGAAGTAACCAGGAGTTCTTGTACCCGCTTTTGAATCAACGGAAAATTCCTCTATTTTCTTCATTACTTGTATTTGAGAATGACCTGATAGATTATTGTAAGACTAAGAAATAAAAATAAGACTACTAATTTCCTTCTAGAATTGAAGTTTGATGCATGAATGAGAGGAAAAGACTTTCTGCCTTGACTTGGTGGTTCACTGAATACAATACATGGCCTAGTGAACACTTCAGTATTTTCAACCAACCCAATTAATACGTACAATTTGCACTGAAGTTTCCAAGAGACTTTCATAGATATTTGCTTAACAATATGCAAGTGAGGAGAAGTGCCACTGCAACTTCACCTTCGCTTACGTATCATAAATGATTGTATGTTCTATGCTAATTTCATGAATGGACGAGAAAATGGTACGTTACTATTTTCCGTCCAGCGACTAGATAAGTCGAGTCTTTGGAGGACGCGCTTATTTTTCTACTATATGTGGATATCAGAAAGAGCTCATTTCAAGATAGAGGTTTAGTTAGCTCCTGCGAGTGAAGGTTTTGAGGCATAGCTAGCAACCAAAATTAATCATGGGTACGTTTATGTTCTTCAGTATCTGCCTTCCTCTGTTTCTTTTTATATCCTCCTCAGCAGTTTTGGTTTAACAAACTCTAATCTGTTCTTCATTTCTCTTAGATAATGGAGGCGAAATTCGTCCTGTGCAACTGATTTCGGGAGATGGCGATTTCAATGATGTTGGAATGGATGATTTCGCAAACAGAGTGAAGATGAATGAATGGGGGATTTCATACTCCGTGATCTCCATCATGGGATCGCAAGGCAGCGGTATGTATTACAGAAACACGGGGGTCTTGCCCTTTAGCAGACGGAGTTTCAAGATCTTATCTGTTTTAGTTTTAGTTATTATTATTTTTAACACATGTATGCTTTGTGCAGGAAAGAGTACATTATTGAATCAATTGTATGGTACCAAGTTCAGGGAGATGGATGCAGATGAAGGAAGGTAATGCTTCATTTCCATATTTTGTTGAAGGTGATATGTATCAGCTGTCCTCATCGGTAACATCATTATTGTTGTAGAACCAACTCAATAGAAAGTAAAACCATTATTAGGAGTGCAAACAAACGTGCCAATACGAAGAGGTAAATAAATGATCATTTCAGGATTTGAGGATTCGTGGCCTCAATGGACCTCCCCCGATACCATTTGGATGAACCAACTCTCACAATAGATTCAACTGATGGTAAAAGATAAGGAATTGAACACAGTGACCTCAATGTTGAACCTTCTTTGATACCTATTGAAAATTCAACTCTACCAAAAAGTTTGAATAGATGATAAAAGACTGACAATATTATCTTTACAACTATGAGTTTCACGAGGAAGATGCGACATCATTGCTTTAACGTTGCCTTTCAGGAATCAGACTACGCAGGGTATTTGGCTGGCAAACGGTATTGGTGTGGAACGTCACACACTTATGATGGATTTGGAGGGTACTGATGGAAATGAAAGGGGAGAGGTACTTAGATATCCCACCCTGTATCTGATTTCCTTTTTGTCTTTTGATACTAGCTAGTTTTATGACATCAAATACGGTCTACTTAATTATGCATGTAGCGTGAAAGAGTAACAACTTATAAATGTCTCCGTTTAATTTATCTGTGCAGTTCCTATATACTAGGAAACCTATATATTGTTTAAGATGACATATAAGGGTCAAGTAATTGCAACTCGAGCTGAATTTATGTGGTTTCTCCTTACTCTAGGACGATACTGCATTCGAGAGACGGAGTGCCCTGTTTGCCCTTGCTGTTTCGGATGTACTGCTTGTGAATATGTAAGGATCATCTTACGTGTGTTGCACTTTTTGTCCTTTTCATTCAGAGGAAGCTATCCCTTATTTACGATCACTTTTACGCTGGTCTGTTTAGGTGGTGCACAGATGTCGGTCGTTGTCATGCAGGCAATATTCCTCTCCTGAGAACGGTTTTCCAGGTATCGTTGTCTTGGTCTTCATGTGATCAGTTGGATTTACCAACACTGTGGCAAGCATCATTCATACATTATCAGAACCCGTGCAGGTTATGCTGCAATTGTCCATACCACGGAAAACTACACTCATTTTTGTCCTTCGGGATCAAACCAAGGTGAGTATCTGGCTTGAGTCTTGATTGTTTGCATTTGGTGTTTTCATGTCTAAGGTGTTCTACTTTCCTTTCATGTAATGGTTTCCTCTACAGTCGCCATTGGAAAAGCTAGATCTCCGTCTTCGACAGGATATTGAAAGGGTGATAGATTGTTCTCTTTTCTAGTATTGCCAAGTCTCTATTTTGCAAACTCATGACTGAAAAAACCACCTGACTGCAGCTATGGAACTCTATTCCTAGACCACAAGCTCACCAGGATGCCCCGCTTACTAACTTCTTCAGTGTAAGCTATATCTCATATCGGAATGAAGATGTTGGTTTCCGGTTGCTGATCAATGAAGGAGGATGATAGTTCCTTATAAATTTTGATTCATACCGATTACTGAATTTCCTCTATTTTGTGTGCTTAGGTTGAGGTCGAGGCGCTTATTAGTTTTGAGCTCTGTGAAGAACCATTTAAAGAGCAGGTGAACACAATCTTTGCAAATTCCTCACTTGCCAAATATGATCACCTTAATGATTGCAAGAAACCATGACCATCTTAGGTTTTATTTGTATGGAGTGGGAAAGTTCTGTTTCTTTAATATTTTGTGTTCAGTTCTATTGATATGGCTCGAAACATTGGTATGTATCAACACTACCCTGAACTTCTTAATGTAGTATATGCCACAGGAAGTCCCCCTTGCATTCAGGAGCTATCATCACGAAGTATAGATCGTAATGAAAAATCCTAAAGGTTATGCCATAACTAGTTGTCTGCATACAGGTTGCCAACTTAAGGCGTAAGATATCCAATTCTATTGCATCTGGCGCCCATGGTGGAGATCAAGGTGCTATCGACGCCTCAAGTTTCTCTTTCAGTGCTCGCCGAATGTGGGAACAAATTAAGGCGGAGAATGATCTTGATCTTCCTGCACTCAGGGTGAGTTTGGTCTCTGGAAACTTCATTGAGATGATGACCAGGTGCAGAAAATTGCTATTGATTTATGATTTAATATTCCGACTTTTGTAGGTTCTGGTGGATACTGTACGTTCTTAAGAAATAGCAAAACATATGTTCACTAGCTTCGCAGAAAATGAGGTATCGCAAAGTAACGTAGCATATATATGCTTCTGGATAAAATCATCATTTGATTCGATCTGTATTTTTCAATATTCTTCTGAAATAACATATGTAGAAGTGGAGCGAAATCGAAAAGGAAGCACAATCTGGTGTGCTATCTGGCTTTCGCAATGAGCTCACCCAAATTATTGATAGCTGCTTATCACAGTGAGTT
The DNA here is from genome assembly GCA_001925005.1 of Drosera capensis. Taxonomy (NCBI): domain Eukaryota; kingdom Viridiplantae; phylum Streptophyta; class Magnoliopsida; order Caryophyllales; family Droseraceae; genus Drosera; species Drosera capensis. The sequence goes on along the minus strand of LIEC01011017.1, from coordinate 39,620 downwards.
TTTAATAACGCCCATACTCCTGTTACAAATATCCAATGATGAGTTGCAAAGAGCAGCAGCAGTATCATGGGGAATGAATTGCAGTAAAGATTATTCACACCCAACTCGTCGAAGTTCTCTGTGTAACAAAATCAGTAGAATTTCCTTGAGTATGAGCTAAAACTTCCACGTATGGCATTTTTTTCCCTCTCCATCAAATATGTTTTAATTACACATATGCTACTCCTCCAGATACGATGAAGAGACTAGATATTTTGATGAAGGGATCAGATTGACTAGAAGAAAAAACTTGGAAAAGGAGTTGCTGCTGGTATGCCTTGTGCCGATCTTTATTTCTGATAGGAGTACTGATTGTATGTCCTTGAACATACGCATCTGGCATAGTACACCTAAAGAAATCGATTCACAGAGCTCATTATATTCATGAACTTGTCATACAATGCTGCACTTTTGAGCCTTGACGTTCTTCCTTTTTATATTACTCAGCATGTTCGTCCAACCGTCGAGTCCATCATAGGGCATTTACGGTCTGAAGCATTTGTTAAATTCAAATATGCATTTGATCAAGCTTTAAGTGGAGGAGAAGTATTCTATGTTGCTGCTGAAATCTGCCCTACAGGTGTCATGAGTGAATTCGATATACGATGTGCAGGTATGACATGCTTTTTTTTTTTTTTTTGACAAACTTTAACCCTAAGAACTTTCATATCCACCTTACATTATGGAGCAACCAAATCCATAAAAATCTTGAGGCTGTGGTAGAAGTATTCATAATATTCTCCGTAAAAACGTTGACTTGTCGAGCGAATGTTGTCTCTGCTTCAAGCCTGGAGACATTGACTGACCATCTCATAAAAAAAGAAAAAGAACTAAATTGACGGGTCCTCTTGTGAGGCCTAGCCATCAAAACCTCTTTGATACTGAGAGTTTTCAATAATACAAAAGATGATTACACACTAGTTGAGTCCATCCTTCTATTTTAACACTCCTCCTCAAGTTGGAACATAAACATCAAACATGTCCAACTTGCTATATATAGTATCAATGTGAGTTTTTCGGAGTGGCTTGGTTAGAATGCCGACGACCTAAAAATCCGTTCGAACGTGAATCAGCTGAATGCATGGGGAACAAGATGATGTCCTTGTGACAAAATCTCTAACCAGGTGACAATCTACCTCAATATGTTTGATCCGCTCATGAAAAACCTGATTCTTGACGATGTGCATTGCTGCTTGATTGTCACAGTGTAGTCTCATCTGGCTATATTGGTGAACACCTAGCTCATTGAGTAGACGTTTTGTTCGAACCAGCTCACAGGAGGTGTTTGCCATTGCTCGATATTCTGACTCCGTACTAGATCGAGACACAATAGTATGTTTCTTACTCTTCCAGGAAACCAGATTACCACCAAAGAAGACACAATATCTAGTGGTGGATCTTCGACTAATAGGACAGCCTGCCCAATCAGTATCAGTGAAAGCTGCTATCATGTTTTCCTTGATCAAAGTATACCAGTCCCTTTCCTAGAGATCCCTAGAGGTATCTAAGGATCCGTACCGCTACATCCCAATGGGTAGTGCGAGGGGCAGACATGAACTGACTCACCACACTCACTGGATATACAATATCAGGTCGAGTAACTGTCAGATAATTCAGCTTCCCAACCAGTCTCCGATATCTCTCCGGATCATGCAGAGGTTCTCCATCCTTTGACATCAGTTTGATCTCAGGAATCATTGGTGAGTCAACAGGCTTGCATCCAAGCAACCCGCATTCTGAAAGCATATCAAGTACATACTTTCTCTCACAGATGAGGATTTTACCAGGAGATCGTAGTACCTCAATACCAAGGAAATAATTGAGTTTGCCCAGGCCAGTAATCTGAAATTGCTCGCACATGAACTTCTTTAGTGCAGAGATCCCTTTGACACCATCCCCGGTGATGATCAAATCATCCACATACGCAACTAGGGTGATGTTTTTTTTTTATAAATGTCTGTAGAAGACTGAATGGTCACAGCACTCTTGTTCATGCCAAACTGAATGAGTGCTTGTGATAAACGTCCGAACCATGCTCGGGGAGACTGCTTGAGACCGTACAGAGATCTTTTCAGACGACAAACTTTTGAGGCCTCCTCCTGAACAATAAACCTAGGTTGAGTCATATATATCTTCTTCTCAAGAATGCCATTGAGAAATGCATTCTTGATATCAAGCTGGTAGAGTGGCCACCGATGTATAGCAGCAAGAGCAATGGAGATACGGACAGACACCATCTTGGCAATAGGAGAGAATGTCTCCTCGTAATCCACACAATAGGACTGGGAGTAACCTTTGGCAACCAGCCGAGCTTTAAGTCGGTATAGCGATCCATCAGGATAAACCTTCACAGTGAATACTCATTTGCAACAAACAACACGCTTGTCAGGCGGAAGAGGACAGAGATCCCAGGTCTAACTTTTCCACGGAACTGACATTTCCTCCTGCATAGCATTAAACCACCCTGGATGTTGTAGGGCCTCGGACACATTCTTATGAATAGAGTAACTATCAAGACGGGTTGTGAAGATATGTTGGCCAACAGATAATGCAGAGTAGTGACAGAATTAATGAACTGGATACCTGGTACTGAGACAGTGGCGTTGGCCTTTGCGGATAGCAATGGGAATGTCAAGGTCGGAGGGGGGAGGTGGTGCAGGGTCAGGATTTGGTGAAAGTACAGCGGGTTGGTCAAATTCAGAATTTTGTGGGGATGCAGGTGTAGGAGCCGCACAAGTTTCATGATCCTATATAGTTTGAACAAAGTTAGTATCAAAATGGAGATTCTTATCCCTTCGAGTGTATACCTGAGTAATCGTTGGGCCAGAAGGTGTAGGTAGCCCACCACTTGTCGACGGTGAAGAAGAAATGTTTGGAGTTTCAGAGTATTCCAGAATAGACACAGATGGGGAAGGAGTGGAGGAGTTACCAAACTCAGAATTTAGGTAGTATGATACAGACTCCATAAAGGTAACATCAGGTGATATAAAATACCGTTTTAGCTTAGGACTATAACATCGATAACCCTTTTGAGTACCAGAATACCCCACAAAGAGACATCTCAAGGACTTAGGGTCAAGTTTTGTACGACTAGGTCGGGTATCATGAACATAACAGATACAACCAAAAACTCTGGGTGTGGCAGAAAATAAAGGTGCAGACGGGTATAGAACATTGTACGGTATTTTATCATCAAGTACAGACGATGGCATGCGATTGATCAAGTAATTGGTAGCGAGAACCGCATCTGCCCAAAAGTGATGAGGTACATGTCCATGAATCATCATAGTACGAGTCACCTCAAGGATGTGTCTATTCTTGTATTCAGCGACCCCATTCTGTTGAGGTGTCTAAGCACAAGATGATTCATGAACAATACCATGATTATTTGTGTATTGCACAAACTCACTCGAAAAATATTCTTTCGCATTATCAGTACGAAGAGTTTTAACAGTTGTGTGAAATTGAGTTTGAGTAAGAGAATAGAAAATCATGAATTTTGAAAGAATTTCCTGACGAGATTTAATAATAAAGACCCAAGTGGCACGAGAGAAATCATCCATAAAAGTAATAAAATAACGAAAACTTGATACTGACTCAATTGGAAAAGCACCCCAAACATCTGAATGTACTAAATCAAAAGGACTATTAGACTGACCAACAGACCTGGATGGATGGGGAGCACAGACATGCTTCCCTTGGATACATGACCCACAAACTAATTCTGGAATAGATTGAAACTCTGGACGTATCTTCTTCAACATCGGAAGAGATGGATGCCCCAACTGACAATGAACCTCCGTAGCACTGATGGTACTCAGGTAAGCCAACCTCTGGGGTGAGCCCTTCATACGATACAAACCTTTGTCCTTATATGCAGTGCCAATCAGTTTGTTCGTCCCCAGTTCCTGAAAGGTACATTTAGATGGGGTGAAAGTAACTGAGCAATATAACTGTTCAGTTATTTTGTTCACAGACATGAGGTTATCAGGAAAGGAAGGGACATAAAGGACAGAAGATATTGGTATGTTCTGTGCTATTTAAGTAGATCCAACCCCTTCTATACTGCAGGTTGAACCATTAGCGATCTGAACAAGGGATTGTTTAGATGTGGTGAGGTCAGACAGTATACTCTTATTCCCAATCATGTGATCAGTGACACCAGAATCAACAATCCAAGATGGTTTACATGTATAAAACAGTTAGAAGTCATACCTGAGTGGGCTGAAGTAGCCCTCGGAGTCTGTGATCGAGACAGTGTATTGACATGTGATTCTAGTAGCTGTTTGAATTCGTGTATGAGAAATGCAAGTTTCTCCGAATCAATACGTTCATCAGAAGCCTTCTGAGACTGATCAGTGGAAGGTATCTGAGCACGAGGTGGAAGAGATGAACCCTGAGGACGTTTTGGGCAATCCCATTTCATGTGTCCCAATTCCTTACAGTAGTGACACTTGCACGTTCTTGCCAGCAGAGTTAGGAGGACCGCCAGATCCTTTTCCACCTCCTTTCACAGATGATTGTTTCGTACCCTTGCCCTTGTCATAACCATTTATCGCATAACGATCTCCACCAGATGGATACCTATCACTAACAAAATGATGTGAAGATGCGGATACCTGATTCTGACCGGTTGTCATTTGGAAAATACGGGGACCTGACTTGCAAGAAAGTCTCACGAATCAAAATCAACTTCGCTGCTTCCCTTCTTTTCTCAAATGAAAAAAATCAAGGAAACAACTTCTTCACTTAGCAAAGTCAGGCAACAAAACCTATATCATAACCAAACAACAACCCACCAATTCCAGCAACAAGAGTCAACCCCAGAACATACTTGTTACTGAAATACGTAATCCTTCTCTTCGGAAACAAATCCAAGTACCCTTATTCTCAAACAAGCATTAGCAATGAGCTCTCAGCAATACAGCATAGCAACACAGCACAGCAACACAGCACAGCAGCAATGACTTTGCTTATTCTCAGCACAACTTATTCTCAGCTCTCAGCACAATAGCACAGCAGCACAGCACAACAAAGAGAAATAAAGCATTAGCAGCACAGCACAATCTAAACTTACGTGAAGCCAACCAAATCGACACCACCGAACTGAAAGGTCCCAGACCATCACAAGCCCACGAACACTTCAAGACAGCAGCAACGAAAACTAAAACGAATGACTTACGAACCAAATCAACACCACCCAATGAACCGTCCCAAACTATCATGAACCAGCAAACTCACAGCAAGACAGCAGCAGCAACAAGAACCAAAACCAAAGCCAATTGCAGCACCGTGGTTTCTGGCAACAAATCGCCGAATCAGTCGCCGGTGAACAGGATCAGATCTGTTTTCGACAGCTTCGTTTCCCTTCATCAAACTCACCAAACGAGTGGAACCTGCTGCACTGCTGAGAGAAGCGCGGAGGCTGACGATGAAATCATCCTCCGCCTTCATTCTTGGCCCTCTCTCGAATCAATCACGGGCGGTATTGGGGTTGCCTGTGGTGTTCGATGTCGGGGATAAGGTCGCCGGAGGATGGGTGTGACGGAGGATAGGCGACAGTGGTGGGGATGGGAGGTGGCGGCGGCTGCATTATAGTTGGTGGCGTGTGAAGGCGATGGCGGCGACTAGGGCTCTTGATACCATGAAAGTTTTCAATAATACAAAAGATGATGACACACTAGTTGAGTCCATCCTCCTATTTTAACAGATACTATGATGAGGAGTCATCTCATATACGTTGATTTTTTCAATTTGTTCTTTAGATTGATTCTTCTGCTTCATATGTTTGCTGATAATTCCCTCAGTTCGTTTGTCTTTCTTATGCTTCTTGACTTCTTTTGCTTCACAATTTGGTGCGAGGCTTGTATGCAAGCATGATGATCTTGCCAAGGTAATTATTACATAGGTGTTTCCTGTTGCTCGGTACAGATGTTGTGATTCAACAAGCAAACTGGGACACTTCTAAAGAAAAGGAGGAACTTGGTCGCAAGATAGCAGAATACATTGGTTCAGTACGTGATGCTAAGCTGTCTGAGTTGGCTGATAAATTCAGGGTTAGTTAAAAGCCTTTTTTGCCATGTTATTCTTTCAAGTGAAAATCACGAACAAGCTGGGAGCTATTTGGTATTGCATCTGATAAAAGTACAGATCAGAAAAATAAAGATGAAAAGCGTAAATACTATGCCAAAAAGAGCGATTCATTGCGAGACCTTGAATATCTTGCCATGCAAAATGAAAAACAGAAGGCGAAAACAAAACAGCAAACTAAAAAAGATCATTGCAAAGTGGTAAATCTAATACCATCCTCTTGGAGAACAAAAATAAAATGGAATCCATTTTTTTTTCAGTTCTTTTTATGTTTTATGTTATCTGCTTATAACCATACGTTTTAAAAGAGCAGGGAACTGCAACATAGGATTTGATATTTTATTTAGAAACCCAAATAGGGGTTTAGCTTTTGCTTTCAACTTCTCCTCCTGCTTGCAGCACAAATTGGACAAAGTTTTACGTCGGCAATTTGGTGAATTATTGAGGAGTCCTACTGACGATACCTGGCATGATATAAGCCAAGGTCTACAGTGCGAGACTCTATCAGCAGTCGTTGGATTAGAGAGTGAGCTTTCTAGTTTTAACGTAGACTTCGGAATGAGAAATAAGATTCTTTCTAAGCTCAAGGAGTATGCAAGAGGTGTAGTTATATCCAAGGCAAGAGAAGAAGCTGAAAATGTCTCATATTACATGGACGGAAGGTATGAACTTGCACATTTCTAGCGATAGTGTTCAGGAAATTTCTGGTTTTATATCAGGATTAATGCTAAATACAAGTGAAATTGCTATTCCTTACAAACAAAAAGCTACACGGTACAGAAGTTGCTATGATTCCGGTGATTTTGTAAACCATGACTCCCTATACCCTATGTCTTTTCATATATTTAAGGAACCAAATTTTCATTCCCTATACAGTTTATATCATTAAAATAATATAAAATTAATATTTTTGTTAGAAAAAACACAAATATTTAGAAAATCGACTAATTAAAAATGTGCAAATTTATATAAGAAATCGGTATAGAGAATCTGGTGTATGACTGAGTAAAAAACTGGATTCTTATACAAAAAGATGGACTGTAGCACTATAACACTATTTTGTAGGGATAAGGATAAGGAAATCGCTGCGAATGATCTTATAACATCAAGCTTGGGGACCAGTTTAATGGTGTGTCTCTTGCAGATTCACCAAAACATTTTTCAATGGCCCTGACCATAAGCCAAGAGATTGGAGCGGAGGGGAAGACATTGCGGAAATTACAAGGTCTGCTCGTTTTGAGGTAGGCTTCGTGATGAATATGCAATGAATTTATCAAAAGTCCAATGTAACTTAAAATCTTCCAAGTACAAATGCCCGCATGGGCCTATACCATGGATAATGCACTGACCTAAGACCAATTAAGTACTTACTAAACAAGCATCGTACTCAAACAAAACAACAAATGAGAATTATAGGATTCGAACTCATAACCTAATTATGCTGGTATTAGGTTGTTAATCAACATTACCAAAATTTTCGACGGATGATGAAATGTCCTAAATGGGATTTATTAGACTCTAGATTTCATCTGTTATAATATATATTTGTAACTGACGGAGTTTGTTTTGGCGGGTACTTGGACCACATGGGCTCATATACGAGACCAATTCATGACTCAGAACAGTGCGATAGCCAATAACCTTACAAAGCCCATATGTATCAATGGTTAATCCAAAGCCCATATTCATGATTAACTAGCGTAAGCTAATATTGTGTCACTTTTTGGCATCCTCTCAGGCTCTGAAATGTCTTTTTGACATGGCTGCCATAAGATTGGATAATGAGGATAGCAACGTCAAACGCATCTTATCAATTGATTTGGTTGGTGAGACGCCCTTCGTATTGGGTAAAATGGCATCAAACGGACTGAAGGGAGTGAGTTGCACTTTCTTTTATAGCTCTGCCATGCACATATCTCACTTTGTTATTATTTTGCTGATTGGATATGAATTTTGTGGTTCATACAATTGAATGTCAGTGACCGAACTAAGATGAATATTGTGTTAATCATAGGCTAATGGATCCTGCGTGTTAATTTTTTATGTTTAGGTACCATCCTCATCCTCAAAGGTGATTGTATTACTAAGTGCTCGAAATTGCGAATCATTGTGGACACAATTCATGGCAGACACAGAGGACGTCGTCAATCAGGCAATTGATGCACAGGCCATTATTGTTCAGGGCATTGCTGCGCAGGCATGATCTCTCTTGGATCATGTCTTTAATACGATTGTTGTTCCTCACTAGTTAGTTATTTAGTTGCTTCGTCGGAAAAAGGAGGGAAAACTAAGAAAAATAAGATGATCTTCAAATCATCTTGGTCTCTTCTTCCATATCAGATATCAGCTTATTCACTTTTTTCAATCTTCCAGGAAGCTCTCGAGAATAACAGCTTCAGTGTATCTGTAGCTGCACCGAATTCGGGAAGTAACCTCCCGATTGCAGCTGTGGCTCCACCGAATTTGGGGATGTCCAATGTGATACCTCGTGCACTGCGTTTTGTGGCCGAGTGTCTGAAAGCACTAGCAAGAAGGTCTCATTTGCTTCCACTTGATATCTTCATTCTAAGTTTATCTTGCTTGCCAGTTACTTTTTTTTCATTGCCAGTGTTTTCGTGCATTTCATTTTCGTGCTCTCCATATGTTTGCTCTGAATGTCATTTTGCATTTCAATTTGTCATGAATTATACATGAATCCTTCATGATATCTCTTATTTTTCTCTCGCAAGATTCGTGTATGTTACTCCTTTTGCTCCATGTTGTTCTGATGGCCTTCTCTATAATGTCAGGTTTCCAAACTTTGTTTTAAGTTTGGTAGAAAATCTTTTGCCATCTGGACCTGCAGTCATCCGAGTCATTCGGCAAGCATTGATCGAAGTCATCAGACTACTCCAGTTGTTCTGGCCTAACCATTTCAATCGGCTGCTCAGGCTTTTGGCTCCCTATGAAGCAGAGGTATTGGGGGCAAATCCCGAGCCACAACATGCATTCTATCTTACTGGGAATCAAGTTTGATACATATTGCTGCCATGGTTGTTCGTGTATTTTCTTTGCGCTTGTGATTTGATTGTGGAATGATGGGGTCTGATTCCTCCAACACACACTCAATGCTGAACTCCGAGGATTGTTGTTTTCGATTTTCAAGATTGTTAATGACTGGTTATATCGAGAGGAACACAAGTGTTCGTGTTGTAGTAAAAGTAATAGAATGAAGGTAATAAAGCTTTTCAGAGAGGGAGGGAGGGAGGGAGATGTGTGATGAATAAATTAAAGTTTATGCTAAGAAACACTATGAGGATAGTTCAGAAGATAGGTGAAAATGATTTGGGACAAGCCTAAGGTTGTGATATCGTCTTCCTATTTCTTCGATTTAGTCCTTTCACCATTTCTAGTTGATTTGCTTGTATTTAGCTTATTAGTCGTGTCCCTAACTTGTTTAATATCTCATCTTGAAGTCTATTGAAAATCTCACTAACAATCATTTCAACTGTAAGTTGCAACCCTACATGAAATTAAAAAGGAAAACATAAAACTGAATGAATGCATTCTATGTTCAATAGATCCTTTACATGAGACTGCACGGATCACGCCAACGGTATCTTGCGTTTCATTCCTGGCGTTTGTTCCTGTGGTCTAGGTCTCAACTATTCTCTCGTAGTAGCAGAATACATATATATACATCTTTCTCTTCCTCTAATTTTAGACAACAGAATAATAGAGATACATGGCCTCAAATAACATGACAAGTAACTGGGAAGCTTAAGATCATGTTTCATGCCCAAATAGAAAAAGATCTGTTATGCCCAGAAGGAAAGGATCAGATCCAGAATTAGTCGAACATCAACAATCTCCACCTCGACTAAGTGCCGGATTTGAAGCTGTGGTGGAATCACCGTTGCACCGAATTTCCGATTCTCCTTCCCATGCTGCCATCATCTGCCAATCATCTAGCGGGTAACAAATGATCCAATTGGTTGTTAAGTAATCAAAATATTAGGCATATCAACAAATACTTAATCTACATACAATTCACCAATTAGAATAGCAGTAAATGAAAATGAATCTATAAAAAGATCCGACTACAGCACAACCTTAGATAATAGATCTAGTTCATAATTTGAGTTCCAACACCACACGTTAAACTCAGTTCAATCATTATGGACATAAAAATTCATAAGAGATATCACAAGGGAAAGAAGAAACCAAAACAAATCCCAACAAGTCAAGTCCCCTTGATCTTTCTCGGTATGTCTCTTTGATGTTATCTTTGATTTTTCCTTGCTCCAAATTGCTTCTAATGGATCAAAGTGTAACGATCTTTACGACTTTAACTTCAAAACCCTTGTAAAAAATGGCCAAAGGAAAGCAAAAGCAGCGTATCCATATAATGCCCTCAACCTCTGACCTCAGGTGGAGGAATGGTTTACCACTGAGACAACTCCTTTTGATCCTCGTAAAAAATGGCTTGGCACCTCAATAGATCCCGGAACACCTGTTTTATAATGCAAACTAAGTGTGCATTGTGCTCGGACGTGATTAACGAGTTGGGGTGCTGGGTCGCTTATGGGCCAAATTCTAGGCAGTGTGGCCGATGCGGGGTGTGGTGCAGCAAATGCTGTGGATGATGAATATTTAACAAGAAATTTCTTTGGTCTTGCCTACATGAGACAGGAGGTTGAAATGACCGACTGATTAACTTATTGCTTTCTCCTTCTCGTTGGATTGCCAAATATTTTTTCGTAGTCCTTCCTATACTGTTACCTTGGTTACTACCTATTGCTTGACGTAAAACGGGTAGTGCTTTTCTTTCTGTCGATGAACACATCAATTTCTGTCGATGGTATAACAGCGGTGTGTTGTCATTAACAATGAAGTTACCAGGAGTTCTTGTACCGGCTTTTGAATCAACGAAAATACCTCTACTTTCTTCATTACTTGTATTTGAGAATGACCTGATAGATTGTAGAAATAATAATAAAAAGACTACTATTCCTACTAGTATTGAAGTTTGATGCATGCATGAAAGGAGGAGACTCTCTCTGCCTTGACTTGGTGGTTCAATGAATACAATACATGGCCAAGTCAACACTTCAGTATTTTCAACCAACCCAATTAATACTTACAATTTGCACTGAAGTTTCAAAGAGACTTTCATAGATATTTGCATAACAATATGCAAGTGAGGAGATGTTACGACTAAGGTCCATTGATTTTATTGTTATTATTAAATTGTCGTTGATAGCATAAACGGGTTAAGAAGAACGTTATCAATATAACATCAATGAGTAGAATATAAATAGCAAAAATAAAAAGTGAGAGATTTTACGTAGAAACCCTTGCGGGGAAAACCACGGACGTTCCTCGACTACAAGAAAATCGTTTAATCCAAACGAGGAGATATAAATGAGCTACTTCCAAACACCGAGTGTTCCAAGACACCGGATCGAGATTCAATGCTCTAATAACAAAACTCTCATACTTTCTTAATGTGTTCAAAGTAACGAAAGTGTAAGAGCAACTCCTTGTAGTAGCTCGTTGGTTGCTCTGGTGATTATGCAAGAACATGTTCATAACTTCATATAGCAAAGATTGCCACTTCTGTGAGGCACATGACAAGTAGGCCTCCTTGTTTGACAAGCCCAAGAGCCCAACACGTTAAAGGCGACAACGGGGAGCCATATGCGGAGCCACCCAAGATGACTCTAGGCAAAAGCCATCAATCAACAGGAGAAGTGTCACTGCAACTTCACCTTCGCTTACGTATCATAAATGATTATATGTTCTATGCTTGTCATCTATTTATACATCCTTCTCTTCCTCTAATTTTAGAGAACAGAATAGTTGAGATATATGGTCTCAAAAAACATGACAAGTAATAGAGAAGCTTAAGATCATGTTTCATGCCCAAATAGAAAAGATCTCTTATGCCCGGAAGGAAAGGTTAAGATCCAGTATTAGTCGAACATTTACACCAACTTCTTTTTCGTAGTCCTTCCTTAATGAACTCATTAATTTCTCGCTTACCACAATGGTATAACAACGGCATGTCGCCAATAACAGTGAAGTAACCAGGAGTTCTTGTACCTGCTTTTGAATCAACGGAAAATTCCTCCACTTTCTTCATTACTTGTATTTGAGAATGACCTGACAGATTATTGTAACACTAAGAAATAAAAATAAGACTACTAATTTCCTACTAGCATTGAAGTTTGATGCATGCATGAGAGGAGGAGACTTTCTGCCTTGACTTGGTGGTTCCATGAACACAATATATCAGCTGCCCCTTTTGAGCAAGAAAGAGCTCATTTCAAGATAGAGGTTTAGTTAGCCCCTGCAAGTGAAGGTTTTGAGGCATAGCTAGCAACCAAAATTAATCATGGGTACGTTTATGTTCTTCAGTATCTGCCTTCCTCTGTTTCTTTTTATATCCTCCTCAGCAGTTTTGGTTTAACAAACTCTAATCTGTTCTTCATTCTCTTAGATAATGGAGGCGAAATTCGTCCTGTGCAACTGATTTGGGGAGATGGTCGTTTCAATGATGTTGGAATGGATGAATTCGCAAACAAAGTGAAGATGAATGAATGGGGGATTTCATACTCCGTGATCTCCATCATGGGACCGCAAAGCAGCGGTATGTATTCCTGGTACCTTATCAGTTTTAGTTTTAGTTATTATTATTATTTTTAACACATGTATGCTGTGTGCAGGAAAGAGTACATTATTGAATCAATTGTATGGTACCAAGTTCAGGGAGATGAATGCAGATGAAGGAAGGTAATGCTTCATTTCCATATTTTGTTGAAGGTGATATGTATCAGCTGTCCTCATCGGTAACATCATTATTGTTGTAGAACCAACTCAATAGAAAGTAAAACCAATATTAGGAGTGCAAACAAACGTCCCAATACGAAGAGGTAAATAAATGATCATTTCAGGATTTGAGGATTCATGGCCTCAATGGACCACCTTCTCGGATACCATTTTGATGAACCAACTCTAATAATATTCAACTGAAGGTAAAAGATAAGGACTCGAACATGGTGACCTCAATGTTGAACCTTCTTTGATACCTATTGAAAATTCAACTCTACCAAAAAGTTTGAATAGATGATAAAAGACTGACAACATTATCTTTAACTATGAGTTTCACGAGGAAGGTGCGACATCATTGCTTTAATGTTGTCTTTCAGGAATCAGACTACGCAGGGTATTTGGCTGGCAAACGGTATTGGTGTGGAACGTCACACACTTGTGATGGATTTGGAGGGTACTGATGGACATGAAAGGGGAGAGGTACTTAGATATCCCACCACCCTGTATCTGATTTACTTTTTGTCTTTTGATACTAGCTAGTTTTATGCCATCAAATATGGTCTACTTAATTATGCATGTATCGTGAAAGAGTAACAACTTATACATGTCTCCGTTTAATTTATCTGTGCAGTTCTTATATACTAGGAAGCCTATCTATTTTTTAAGATGACACATAAGGGTCAAGTAATTGCAACTCGAGCTGAATTTATGTGGTTTCTCCTTACTCTAGGACGATACTGCATTCGAGAGACGGAGTGCCCTGTTTGCCCTTGCTGTTTCGGATGTACTGCTTGTGAATATGTAAGGATCATCTTACATGTGTTGCACTTTTCGTGGTTTCCATTCAGAGGAAGCTATCCCTTATTTACGACCTCTTTTACGCTGGTCTGTTTAGGTGGTGCACAGATGTCGGTCGTTGTCATGCAGGCAATATTCCTCTCCTAAGAACGGTTTTCCAGGTATCGTTGTCTTGGTCTTCATGTGGTCAGTTGGATTTAACAACACTGGCAAGCATCGTTCATAGATTATCAGAACTCGTGCAGGTTATGCTGCAATTGTCCATACCACGGAAAACTACACTCATTTTTGTCCTTCGAGATCAAACCAAGGTGAGTGGCTTGAGTCTTGATTTATTGCATTTGGTGTTTTCATGTCTAAGGTGTTCTACTTTACTTTCATGTAATGGTTTCCTCTGCAGTCGCCATTGGAAATGCTAGATCTCCGTCTTCGACAGGATATTGAAAGGGTGATTGATTGTTGTCTCTTTTTAGTATTGCTAAGCCTCTATTTTGCAAACTCATGGCTGAAAGAACCACCTGACTGCAGCTATGGAACTCTATTCCTAGACCACAAGCTCAACAGGATGCCCCGCTTAGCAACTTCTTCAATGTAAGCTACATCTCATGTCGGAATGAAGATGTTGGTTTCCGGTTGTTGATCAATGAAGGAGGATGATAGTTCCTTATAAATTTTGATTCATACTGGTTACTGAATTTCCTTTATTTTGTGTGCTTAGGTTGAGGTCGAGGCGCTTATTAGTTTTGAACTCTTTGAAGTACAATTTGACGAACAGGTGAACATAATCTTTGCAAATTCCTCACTCGCCAAATATGATCACCTTAATGATTGCAAGAAACCATGACCGTCTTAGGTTTCATTTGAATGGAGTGGGAAAGTTCTGTTTCTTGAATATTTTGTCTTTAGTTCTATTGATATGGCTCGAATGGCTCGAAACATTGGTATGTATCAATACTACCCTGAACTTCTTAATGTAGTATATTTCACAGGCAGTCCCCCTTGCATTCAGGAGCTATCATCTAATGAAAAATCCTAAAGGTTATGGCATAACTAGTAGTCTGCATACAGGTCGCCAACTTAAGGCATAAGATATCAAATTCTATTGCATCTGGCGCCCATGGTGGAGATCGAGGTGCTATCGACGCCTCAAGTTTCTCTTTCAGTGCTCGCCGAATGTGGGATCAAATTATGGCGAATAATGATCTTGATCTTCCTGCACTCAGGGTGAGTTTGGTCTCTGGAAACTTCATTGAGAAGATGACCAGGTGCAGAAAATTGCTATTGATTTATGATTTAATATTCCGACTTTTGTAGGTTCTGGTAGCAACTGTACGTTGTGAAGAAATAGCAAAACATATGTTCATTAGCTTCGAAGAAAATGAGGTACCGCAAAGCAGTGGTAGCATGATCTATTATTACTTGCAATATGCTTCTGGATAAAATCATCATTTGATTTGACCCGTATTTGTAATATTCTATTGAAATAACATTCATAGAAGTGGAGCGACCTCGAAATGGCAGCACGATCTGGTGTGATTCCTGGCTTTCGCAATGAGCTCACATCAATTATTGATAGCTGCTTATCACAGTGAGTTTCTTATAACGCGCAAACTCTTGTTACAAATATCCAATTATAAGTTGCGAGGAGAAGCAACAGTATCATTGGGGATGAAGTGCAGTAGAAACTATCCACGCTCACAGCGTTAAGTTCTCTGTGTAATAAAACCAGTAAAATTTCATTGAGTATGAGCTAAAACTTCCAGTTTTAATTATGCATATGCTACTCCAGATACTATGAAGAGACTAGATACTTTGATGAAGGGGTCAGATCGGCTAGAAGAAACAACTTGGAAAAGGAGTTGCTGCTGGTATGCCTTGTGCCGATCTTTATTTCTGACAGGAATACTGATGTGCTTGAACATACGCATCTGGCACAGTACACCTAAAGAAATCGATTCACAGAGCTCATTATATTCATGAACTCGTCATGCAATGCTGCACTTTTGAGCCTTGACGTTCTTCTTTTTGATTTTCTCAGCATGTTCGTCCAACCTTTGAGTCCATCATTGGGCATTTATGGTCTGAAGCATTTGTTAAATTCAAAGATGCATTTGATCAAGCTTTAAATGGAGGACAAGGATTCTCTGTTGCTGCTGATTCCTGCACTATAAATGTCATGAGTGAATTCGATATAGGGTGTGCAGGTATGACACGCCTGTTGTTTGGCGAACTTTAACCCCAAGAACTTTCATACTCACCTTACATTGTAGAGCAACCAACTCCAAAAAATCTTGAATTTGTGGTAGAAGGATTAGCAGTATTTTCCATCTTTATCTGTTATCGAGCGGATGTTGTTTGTGCTTGAAGCATGGAGAATGTGACTGATTATCCCATAAAAGTCTAAATAGATGGGTCTAATAGGATTCAAACTTGTGAGGCCTAACCATCAAAACCTCTTTGATACTATGCTGCCGTGTCATCTCGACAAAAAAGTTCAACATCATGGTTGAGAGCCTGCAAGTTCAATTTATCATAATACGTATATGCTGATTATTTTTTTCATGTGTTTTTTAGATTGATTATTCTGCTTCATATGTTTGCTGATAACACCCATCAATTCGTTCGTCTTTCTTGTGCTTCTTCACTTCTTTTGCTTCACAATTTGGTGCGAGGCTTTTGTGCAAAGGTGGTGATCTTGCCAAGGCAATTAATACCTAGGTGTTTCCCGTTTCTCGGTGCAGATGTTGTGATTCAACTAGCAAACTGGGACACTTCTAAAGAAAAGGAGAAACTTGGCCGCGAGATAGCAGAATACATTGGTTCTGTACGTGATGCTAGATTGTCTGAGTTGACTGATAAATTCAAGGTTAGTTAAAAGCCTTTTTTGCTCTGTTATTTCAAGTGAAAATCATGAATGTTTGGGAGCTATTTGGTATTACAACTGATAAAAGTACAAATCAGAAAAACAAAGATGCAAAGCGCAAATACTATGCCAAAAAGAGCGATTTATTGTGAGACCTTGAATATCTTGCCATGCAAAATGAAAGCTGAAAGGCGAAATCCATTTTCTCTACAGCTTTTTCATTTTAGAAAACGGTTGGGGATACAGAACAGGTGCGATTAGCTAACTAGAGTAAGGAAAACATCAAACAGAAGTCAAGCCATACCAAAAAATGGCCTTAAATTTAGCTTTAAACTTCTTTCATGTAGGAAAAACTGTATGGAGCTTTACATTGGCCAGTTGATGCATGTTTGGAAAAAGCCACTGATGATACCTGGCGAGACATAAGAAACCTTCTAGTGCATGAGACCGAGTCTGCTGTATCTGGATTATCAAGTGAGCTAGCTACTTTTAACATAGACGAAACAATGAGTGATAACATGCTTCTCAAGCTAAAGGATTATGCAAGAGGAGTTGTTGAATCCAAGGCAAAAGAAGAAGCTGGACATGTCTTGACCCGCATGAAAGACAGGTCAGCTCACCTACTGAATTCTATCTTACAAAAACTCAGAAAGTATTCTGGTTTATACTACGGTAATGTTGAATCGAAAGTAAGAAGCGTTGATTCCTGCAAGAAATCGTCTTTCTCGCTTTGACTTTAGAAATTGTCTTTTACCAACTATTTTGAGAATTAGTTTAATGGTTTACTTGTTGCAGATTCGCCACATCCTTTCGCTATGACTCTAACTATAAGCCTAGAGTTTGGAGCGGGACAGAAGGCATCAAAGAAGCTGCTAAAGCTGCTCGTTTTGGGGTAGGCTTGATGATGAAGAAAGACATACTCGAATCATCTTGATAACCAAGTTACTAATATGGTGTTATTTCTCTATGTATCTTGTCAGGCCCTGAAATTACTCTCTATCATGGCTGCCATAAGATTGGATGATCAATTTGATGTCGTTAATCGTGTTTTATCGCTTGCTTTTGTTGGCGACATGCCTGCCATCTCAGATCCATTGGCATCATATACATGGGAAGGAGTAAGAGTTACACATCCCTGCTATCTATGCCATTCAAGTTGTTTTGATACTTTCGTGCTGATTGACTATAAAGTTTTTGGTATCTGAACTCTGACGAATGCTGAGTTGGTTACACTAACGTGCTTAATTTTGCATTCAGATTCCATCCTCAATGACGTTACTAAGTCCTTTAAAGTGCAAATCATTGTGGAAACAATTAATAGAAGACACAGAGATCACAGTCAATCAAGCCATTTATGCTCATGCCAGTGCCGCTCAGACCAGTGTCGCTCAGGCATGCTCTTTCTTGGCTCCATTCTTCAATGCGATTTTTTTTCTTTCTAATAGCTAGTTAGTTGGTGAGGCGCTAGGCGAGCCTAGACAGTTGCGAGCCCTCGAATGCCTGCAGCAGAAGTTGTCCTCTCTTTTTTTTCGATATAGGCATTTAGAAGTGGCAAGATAAAAGTTAAATACATTATTCATGACAGGTCTCGAAATCAAGCAAACTTGATATATTAAGAGATGTCAAATTATGGACTGTATAGACAAAGTCCTCAAGCTCATGTTTTACATTATCGCTCATAAAGTTTCTTTTCGAATTACTTAGGACACTGGCAGCAGCAACCGCTCCATAGTTCCAGCAGCTGCACCAAATCTCGCAAACTCTCATGTAACAAGTGCCGCACTGAATCTTGCGACTGAAGGTGTGAAACTGGTGGGAAGGTATTCTTTTTCCGTCTGACAAGCTACCTTCATTATCATGTGCTTTTGCTTGTTTATTCACAAACCTGCTTTTCTTGCCTAGAGCTGCTGGCACAGGTGTTACATGTTTTGCAGTTTTTCCTATTATGTTCAAGAACAATCCTGAATCTGAAAGATAATCGCTTGTTTACCATGAAATTCATAACTATATCAATCTTGTGGTGTCATACCGAGGCTGGCATTCTGATTTAGTTGTCTCTTGTGTCAGGCTTCCTGATCTTGTGCCAGCAATATCAACTTTGGCTACCCTTGCTAACCATCACACTTCTCCAGCTGCCTATCACACTTCTCCAGCAGCAGGCGCTGCACAGGAGGTCAGATGGGTCCCTCCTCCAGAACAAGCGGCTGCAGCAGCTCAAGCTATTCGATTTCTACAGAATAGAGGTACGGAGGGGCTGCTCCCGATACGCCGCTTGTGATAAACCCCGTCTGCAGGGACATGTATTATATTGCCACCGAGGCCACCTCTGCGCTTATTATGTTATGTTCGTGGAATAAGGGATCAACCTCTGGTTTCTTCCCCTGTGTGCTATCTCGGTTCGCTATTGTTACGTTGATGTTAACTTGTGGTTTGCTTGGTTGCTTTCACATGTCGCGTTGGTTTGTACAAAAACTGTTATTTCCGAGCTATTTATTGGGAAATATTTTTGTTATGTATGTGCAAAGGCATCATCCAGATCCTGACTAGAATGAGAATATTTGAGTTCTTGTGATGTGTAAGGCATCAAATGGGAAGAGGAAGGAGACGCGTACGAATAGACTGATTTATAACATCTGTTTAGCTGAAACAAGCTTGTTTTCAAAGAGGATGGATCAAGACTTCCTCTGCAAGGTCATAAAGCAATAAGATCTCAGCACTAAAAGCTGATTTATCACGACGTCGAAACACTAAAAGCTGGAGATCTCAGCAGCATAGCTTTGTGTTGTGTTCTTTTATCGTTTCCCTTCAGCTGATAAAATTTCATGTTTTTCTGAGCACGTTGAACTCGGGTCGATCCTGCATAACCTTTGATCATCACTTGTGGCCATCGGATACATAAAGAGTCTATATGTGATTATGTATCTATAATTTAGAATGATATTGTCAAACATGTTTCCAAGTTCTATTGACAATGATGCATGTTCTTGTTGGGCCTGGAAAAGGTCCAGCCCAAGAATTTGACCAATACTTGTGCATTATCTGGACTTTTGCTTTTGGGCTGCAGCTTTTCTTCCTCTAGTGCGTGAAGAGCCGTGTTTAGTTTGGTGTGTGTTCCATTTTGTTTCCATCTTCAGGCGCAGCTTTCTCCTTCCAATATCTAGCAAGTCGGCTGCAGCTTCTTCTTCCTCCAAACTGAGTTTGGCTGCAGCTTCTTCTGCTTCTTCCAGTGAGGGTGCACGGTTGCTTCTTCTTCCTTCGAGTGATGTACGAAGCAGTTCCAGTGATATGTGAAGCTCTTGTTTTCTTCCAGTGAGTGGCACAGTTCTTCAGTTCAGTGGCGATTCATCTTCCGGTGGAGCAGTTTCAGTTTTGCTTTGGTAAGCTTCCAAAGCAGATTTCAGTTTTCAGTGCAAAAACGAGTTTTCAGCTTTCAAGCTGAAAATTCCAAAGAAGCAGTATTGAATGTAATTTGGGAGTTTGGAGCGGGTAGTTTCCATTACTGTTATCCCTACTACATTGCATCACTACTTCTAGTGTATGCCTCAAGTTTTAGGGCTAAAACTTGAGAAGAACAATTGTACCTGTTTACTGGAATAGTGGATTTTGCCGGTGTGTGTCCCGTGGTTTTTTACTCTCCAACTTGGGAGGGTTTTCCACGTTAAATATTGTGTCTGTGTGATTGTGGTTGTTTCTATATTTATCAACACAATAGCATCGTCTCTTGTTAGTATTCCGCAGATAGTTACCTGAAACCCAACAGTTCTCATAAGAATCATCAATCCCACCACCTTGAATCAGTGTATTTCATTACGCTGGGTACTTCTAAAGCATGATTCCTCTTTTCCCCCCTCAAAATCCTCGTATCCAGATTTCTTTCGTTGTCTCACAGTGAATGGTGATTTCGAACAATTCTTCATCAAGAAGTCTGGTGAAGAAGATTTATGCCGTTTACGATCACTTCTTCCCAATCTTCCTTGTTATAGTAGATTTCAGGTTTCACCATTGGCTTCCCTGTTTTTCTATCTTTCTTCATTGGAACATTGGGGCCATTGCTCACTGTACAGAAGATTCTCCACGTAACAAATAAATACGATTATCACTACATTACAATTTGGATAATATGATATTTAATCGTGGATCAAGTTTATATTATTTTATTGGAAGAATACTCAAGAGGTACTATTTGAAATCTATAATTCCAATAATATACCACATAATATATTAAGGGTATATGGAGACTACGACACCTACAGCCAAAACATGGCTACAACAACTGCAGCCAAGGGCAACCATGGTTGTAACCTTTCTAACACTCTCTTTAAAAATTGAGAGAATTATCATTTGATATTTTTTTTAATCTTATTTATCAATGAGTCATAACCAAGATTTTTTTACAAATTAGTTCACCATCATAATTAATGCAAAAATCATATTTAATCATATCTTGTAATATAAGAAAATATATCTCATTTAAAATCAATCTACAAGATTCTAATTCTTATTATTCTGATCATGCGACACCGTGCGTCTTTCATAAAGGCACCCTGCTTCTTTCTTATAGACGTCATGCGTCTTTGTGTGGGTATGGGAAAAATTTTCAAACCCATATCGACCATGGTGTGTGTCGCATTCCCCTCACCCCTATAAATAGCCCTTCTCTTCTTCTATTATTCACTTCAAAAAGTTTTAAACACTAATTCCGAAAAAAGTATGCAGTTTAATATTTTTTTAAATCTTCGATTTCCTATAAAATTCCGACTAAGGTTCGAAGAAGCTCTAGCGAAGTTGGGGTGGTCTCCCGCGATTTTCAGAGAGTTTTTTGATATCTGAATTAAGATAATTCTTAACTTTAAATTATAAGCTTAGAGGGCAGTTAACTGAGTTTCAGGCAGAACTGAAAATCATCTCGCACTACATTTAATGGCTGGCATTTAAGGAATTATGCTATAATCATATGTGATGAATCCGGAATGGGTTGGGAACCATCTGAACTCAAGATCTGGGTGAAATGTCCTCAAACACCGGTATCATCACGAATGTTGCTCAAGGAAAATATTCTTTAAAGAAAATATTGATGAGGTTATTTTCTAATTAAACAAATATTGAGTGCAGATTTAATAAATATTTTCTTTAATTATGTGGTTATTCTTTAATTAGAAAAATATTGATGTGGGCGACATTAAGTTGGATAAAATCCAACAGATGTTCGTTATCATCTCAGATTGATTTGAAGACGTTTTGGTGATTTTACGTATGGTCATGAATGTAACAGTAAAGGTCACGACGGTGACAGGAACCAAAAAATGTCTAGAAGAGATTCAATGATGGTATTAGAAGAGATTGGTCACCAGAGGATAAAATCAGTCCAAAATGCACATCCATATGGTCACGATCGTGATGGGTTTGATCACATGACGTGATTTATCCATGCAACGATCGTGACGTGACTTATCCATTTAATATCTTCAAGATTTTAGTGAGATTTTCTTTTCTAGGGTTTGCTATGTTTTTCTAATACTTCATATTATGTTTGTTTTTAAGTATTTTTATCAAGTTTTAGCCGTCGTCTTCTAGGATTTTAGATTAGATCTCAAATAGGTTTCTTCTTTGTTATTGCTCGGATTGGTTTACTAGGATTGTTCGTAGGATTTGTTTATACTATACTGTGCATGTTGAACTTACACACGGAGTCCCAGACGTTGACGTGATAACAATGAATTTTGCTTATATTTCTTACACAACTTTTGTTTTTTGGCACTTCATTTCATGAATCATGAAAGATGGATTTTTAAATTTGTAAATTGAGGGATGTTTCAACAACCTCAAATGGTGGTTAGTTGGAGCTTCACACATCAATTAGAAATAAAATTTTGGATAGTATCTTCCCATAGGTACTTAATTTCTTAATATGTTTCTTCTGCGCTTTCTTTTCATAAACATTTATAGTTGAGATTAATCTTCTTTTATCTTTACTTCCTTAGCCTCTCAGCTATTAACTTATTTCTATTACTGCTTGTGATATTTTTGGGTTCATGATCTGTGTACTAATTCAATTTGTTTTTCATGAGTCAGTATGAAAAATAAATCCGACGTTATTGATGGAACACAAAAATGATGAACATATGCTAATTATATAAGAGTCTTTTTTCCTATCATGTTTTAGGGCTTTCTTTTATTATTGTATGAAAACATTGTGTAATAAGAGTTGTACTTCATTTAACCTTCTTGTACAACTAATTAAAAATATATGATGACTATCTTTGAAATTCCTTAACTAATGGCATTCTCAATTTCTTAGCAATAAAATATATGTTTATAAAATTTAGCTTTTGTGTTCAATATAGATGATTTATGAGTCCAATATTATAACATCTGCTCGGGTACAACTAGGGTTGTAAATGAGCCGAGCTACCCCGGCTCGGCTCAAGTACCTAATCGAGTCGAGTTTGAACACATTAATACTGGACTCGAACGGCTCGCGAGTCTAAATGAGACTCCTATATAAATTATATATATTCTTTACATATTTCATATTATATATTAATATATATATTCAAATATTTTTTAAAAAAAATATGAAGTGGATCCGGAATCGAGTCTAGTTTGAGCTCGGCTCGAAATGTAATCGAGCCGAGCTCGAGCTTACAAAATAGGGCTCGACCGAGCCCGAGCCCGAGCCCGAGCCCGAGCCGGACACTGTGTCGGTTCGGCTCGGCTCGTTTACAGCCCTAGGTACAACCCTAGTCGTTGCAAAAGTAATTGAAGAAGCATTAAAAAAATATAATATGTTTTAGATGTCCACAAAAATTGTAGCATTTTCTAATTCGAAATTTTTATTCAAAAAAAAAAAATCAAAACACCCATAATTTACTTTATATCACAATAACTTATCCAATTATCATTTCTTCTCGTAACTTTTCTTTCCTTTCTCTCACAAAACCATGATCTTTGCTTAAAAGTAACACACATAAATTCATAATGAATTTGTTGCATATGTGTCTTGCTTGTGAGTTCTTTAGAGGACGAAAAAAAAAAGATTTTAGAAGGAAAATGAAAAAAATATTCTTCAAAAATTTTCCTCTCAAAAATGGTAAAATTGGAATAAAAAAAAGGATAATTATTTTTTGATATCCAAAATAAGATTTTTTTATACATATTTCGATTTTCACAGTTTATATCCATAAAAATAAAATACATACATATGATATATAATTTACAAAATTATTATTTATAATTATAAATACTAAAAGATACTAAAACATAAATAAAATCTACGTTGAATATTTTTTTTCCTAACTCACAAGCTGGGGGTTGATGTGGGCTGGAGGGAGTAGTAAAACTCGAGAGATTTTGAGGTAAGCAAAGCCCAAAGCGTGTGCCTGACTCCCTGACCCGACCCGCAACCAAACCCCTGAAAAATCCCCACAACCCTAAACCCAATTCCACCATGGCTGGACTACCCCACGAATCCCACCACCCACTGGCCTGAATTTCACCGCACCAGACACATTCACCACACCAGAGATTCTCTAGTCAGATTATTTTTATGTGTATGTTGTTTTATAGATAATTGTTTTATGGATAAAAGCTTCGAAGAAGAAGAATCGAAGAAGAAGAGTCGAAGAAGAAGAAGCGGAGAGTGAAGAGAGTGAACTGTGAAGAAGCAGACGAGACGAGACGAGACGAGAGAACGACAATGGCTGCTGCGTACGGACAAGTTCCGACTACCCAAATGGACACGAAGGCGGAAGAGAAGTCGAAGAAGATCGATTACTTCGATCTTCCTTGCCCTATCCCGTACGAGGAGATCCAGCGAGAGGCATTCAGTGAGTTACAGGAAAAATAAGAAAAAGAACAACTTTTTGGTTTCTTCGTGAAATTGAGTGGTTTTGATGAGATGGGTCGATTGGGATTTGTGTGTAAGCGATGGCGTTGTTGGTTTTGTCCTGATGATCTTTGATCCAATTAGTTAATTATATTTGATCTTGGTGTTGTCTTGAGATTGTTGAAGATTTTTGGGGCAGGATGGTAGAACTAGTCATGGGAACGGAACCAGTTAGTATCAGAAGCAAGGAGCTTACTTGTGACCTGCGTAGTTAGGATCGAGATTTTAGCTAGGGTTTTGGTGGATTTGGGATTGTGGGAATGATCGGTTCAATGTTCATGGAGTTGCATATTGTAATCAGAAAGAATCAAGCAACGGGACTACTTTTTTGGCGATTTAAAAGTTAAAACGATAAAAATGAGCCAATGACCTCCTTGAACGTTGTCAATTTCTCGATTGATGTTTTGTGGGTGAGATTATATGCTTAAAACATGTTTGAGGTCCTTCACAGCTGTGACATAATGGCGAGGCAAAGCTTAATTAAACGGGCATTTACTTTTCTTGAGAGGGAGAACAATCGGGGAGGATTTTTTTTATTTTTTTTATCTCGTCTTTTTGGTAACAGGATACCGCAAGTAAGCTAGATTGAGCATCTTAAGTGTAATCATGGCAGTAAATGTTGGAACTTCATTGCAATACAGGTTTCGATTTTCTGTCAGTTGAGTGGGCCCTTGGTAATATTTAGTTTTATCATTTCACTAGCTATCCATTGCTGACCAAAACTTTGTTATGTATGAGCTTATTTGTGTTTGTTTTCCATCTAGTACCTTCTCTTGTAACTTTAACCTCGTCCCTCAGTCCGAGACCAGAGGTTAAGTTTAGCTTTGATCTGATTCTTGTGTAGTTTGAGCCCTCTATTTATCTAAAAGAGCATGGTTTTGCAATAATAGCAATATGATCGATTTCATATGGAATTTATAATATAACCATCCTGTAATACAGATAATTCAAAGAAAGCTTGACCCCTCTCAGCTTTCAAATAGATTAAAAAGTCTAGGTAGGTTTCGTCAGTAAGCATAGAGTGGATTTATTGAAAGAAAGCCAAGCCTTTCACGATGTCTCATGTCTCAAATCCTAGTCACAGGAAGGGTGGTTTCTTCCCAATGGAAGTGCTCATGTGTTAGCTGGGTAGGGAAAAAAAGACATTTTGTTGTTGCACACTTGAGAGGAGTTGGATATCTCTACTCTTTCTGTGACTCACAATTTCCTCTGATCCAATATGATTTCAGTGTCCTTGAAGCCAGAACTCTTCGAGGGATTGCGCTTTGATTTTACGAAAGGGCTTAATCAGAAGTTTGCTCTTAGCCACAGGTTGTCTTGGATCTTGTTAGCTACTCTGCTTCTTTTTTTAATTCTATGCTTGCAGTTTGATTCTCGAACTATTTTAACATTGTCTTGCATCTTTCTGGTATTTTTCTCAGCGTGGCTATGGGGCCCACAGAGTTACCCTCTCAATCTTCTGAAACGATTAAAATACCAACTGCACATTATGAGTTTGGTGCAAACTTTATAGATCCAAAGGTAAGACCTTGATGTACATTTTCTTTTTGTTTTTAAACGCTGATGGTCGTTGTCCTTCATTGTTTACAATATTCCATAGAGGTTCTAATGAGGGTGGTGCAGTTGATGCTAGTCGGCAGGGTAATGACTGATGGACGGCTAAATGCAAGACTTAAGTGCGATTTGACTGATAAACTTACTTTGAAGGGCAATGCTCAGGTAAAAGAACTTCATTATTGGCTAGTGATAATTTCTCTCATGTCTAAGTGTGATTCAACGGTCTTGTTTGCAGCTTACCAGTGAGCCTCACATGTCACATGGGATGGCCACATTTGATTATAAGGTACATTTTAATGCAGCAATGTTATGCATCGTGACAGAAATATTTGTTGGCTAGTTTGGTGCATTGGTATTGCTCTTTTTCCAGCTGATTTTCTCATACTGTTTGCAACTGTGTCGATTGAGATGATGTGCCCCAATTGATAGTACACCTGGACTTTGGTAGGAATTGTTCGACAGCTTTACATGCTTGGTTTTCCTGTTGTACACCGTCTCCATATTTGTATTACATGAGGAACCACAATTATGAAAGGATCTATAATTAAGTGACACAAATTCCACACACCCACCTACATCTTATGTTTTACTTATCAAAATAATATTGACTTCAGTTTCTGCAACAATCTTCAGTCTGTTTCAGATTCCCTTCAAAAGTTTTGCTCTGAAGATGTTTTTCAGTCAGTATAAGAATTCTTGACCCGAATATAATTGTAAATACACACCGAATAGAGTGACATGAATTTGCAACTCAAGTTCTGCAGTTTTATCTTATTTGTGCTCAACGTACTTCTCATGGAGCACTGAAATCAGATCTATTGATTTTCTCCTCATGCTAATGCATGCATGAACTGTATTTTTAGTGTGGGGCTGTGTATGTAGTTATGAGAAATATTACTTAGATACAAGTGTGGTGTTTTCCTTGCAGGGCTCGGACTATAGGGCACAATTTCAAATGGGAAATGGTGCCTTATTTGGGGCAAACTACATACAGGTCAATGTTCTCTTCTGGAGTTCTAATGGAGCCATGTTTGGAATCCCATTTTCTTCATGTTTGTTAAATTTGCTCCTTGTTCAATCTGATAAGGTTTAAAATGTAAATGCCTTTGTCCATAATATGATGTTCGAATCATATATTGCAGTTATTTTCCTCGTTCTTGCTGATTGTATGCCTTGGTTTGACTGGTGGAATTTTTGTGCAAACTCTTTTCCCCCTTTCTCGTTGCGTTCTGATGGATAATATGTTTCATCTCTCAGAGTGTAACACCACACCTATCATTGGGAGGTGAAGTATTTTGGACTGGTCAACATCATAAGTCTGGTGTTGGAATCGCCACTCGGTACAATACAGATAAGATGGTATTCTGAAATATGTTCTCTCCCTCATCACTTCTGTATGCATTGCAACTTCCAAGTGCTTTATCTATTGATAGAATGGTATAGAATTATGTTCATGCATACATAATACATATATAGGCGTGATATATCCCACTAGAAAGTGTGGTGTCTTGTGTGATTGGGTGTATTGAATTAGTGCTCTAGGAAGCTTGTATGTCACATTCTTCTTGACTGCCTTACTACTGGTACCGTGACAATGATGAGCAACCTACGACTCACAAACCAAATGCTCCTGCATATTTTAACAGCTTTTGTGCATGTAGTGGGTGCACGCCTGTGAGGGTCAAGGTCTTGGGGTTCAAGGTAGGGGTGGGGTAGGGCATGGGACTGGGACTGGGACTGCAGGGATATATAATTGTCATTAATTTGTAATGCAAGTTAAATATTCTATTGCTAAAGACTCCCAAAGCCATGCTTTTCTTGCATGCTTAGTCTGTCGTTTTTGCTTTCTTAGTCGTGCTTTGGAAGTATGCTTGTGCACCTTTTAAAATTTCCTTTTATTGGAAATTTGAGAGGTACCAACAACGTTGTATTTACATCTTAAGTTGTTGCATATATAAATATCAGCTCTTAGAAGTTACTAGTGTTCTTTTAATGTTGAATTTTGCTTTAAAACTTCATGTTTTTGTTAGAGATTTAAGAGGCAGCAGTAACGATGTTTTGTTACTTGTCTATGCCTGCTTCTCTTCGCTCTCTAAGCCTTTTGAGTTTCCTGAAACCATGTTGAGTAATTTGATGCACTTGCGGCGAAGTCACAATTACTTGTATATGAATATCACAATATCGAACATAGTTAATAAAATGGTAAAAAGGAGCGTATGGTATTTAGCTAATTGGCTAAAGAAAATCAATCTTGGCCATTGATTTTTTCAACTTTTGTTTTTTGTCTTTTAACAAGTAAAAAATTGAATGATGAAGATTTATCTATTTTTTAATCAATGGTTAAGATTGATTTTCTTTAACTAATTAACTATAGGGTCTTCAGCCCCTTGAAGCCCTTAATAAAAATTCACATTATGGTCACACAACTCTATTACAAATTACGAGATAGTCAACTATACCACCTTCTCCATCTCTATAACGATCAACTATAAATCAACTCATCAACCTATTCATCATAACCATTATACCTCAGCATCTCCTGCGCATTTGACTCAATATAACCTGGGCAACTTCATCCGGGGATTGACTTCCATGGTGAAAAAGTCTTCGATTCCATTCCTGCCATATCATATAGACTAGTGCAGCTTGGCACCTCCTTCGATCAAAAGCATATTCGATTTACCTTCCATTACTGTAGTAATCCAATCAAACCATCCTTGCCAAGATCTAGCTTCACTACAAAGCTTCATCACTGAACTAAGCATCCAAACTAGCCATTTTGAATAAGAGAAAGCACAAAATAAGTGCTGGTGAGTCTCCTTGTCCTGCTGGCACAACAGGCATATATAATCTACATCCATACCAAATTTGATCAATTGATCCTTCGTTCGAAGCCTCCCTTTTCATGGGGAGCCATGTAATCATACCATGCCGTGGCTGAATTTCTTTTTTCCATACACATTTCCATCAAGACCATTTTCTTGCAGGGGTCCTGAAAAGAGAATAAGTTGCAGCAGCAGAACACACGTCAGTATCAGGACACAAATGAACCTCACTTGGACTTGGCCTCTAAGTCACTGCTTATTCCCATTTTGATGGATGTTTTTTGTCAGTATTATTGGAACTCATATTTTGCTGAGATTCAGTATTCTACTAAACAAACTTCGGATTTTTTATTCAGGTATAAGATAGCCTTCGTGACGATCACCTACGAAAGTTTGTGAATAAATTTATTTTTTTACTGTAGTGTCAAAGGTTGCCTTGACATAAGTGTGCATCAAACTTGTGCAATGCCTGTATGAGTTAATCTTACCTTCAAGCATTAGAGTTACATTTCTGCTTGTGTGGTTCTGGCAATATGCAGGTTGCGACAGCTCAAGTTGCCAGCACGGGGATGGTTGCCCTTTCATTTGTTCAGAAGGTATCTGAGAAGGTGAGGCATGAAGTTGTCACCTTAAATAAGAAACTACAAGGCTCCAAGTTCCCTTAGACTGCATTCTTTACTACTATGTAGGTCTCCCTGGCAACAGACTTCATTTACAACTACCTCTCGAAGGAAGTTACTTCAAGCGTGGGCTATGATTACATACTACGGCAGGTAATTTTCCAAAATAATGTGGCGCATCCCTTTTTTTGTTATCCCCAACCTGCCCGTGTCACGAGCATGGCTTGTTGGTTTCTCCCAGTCACGTGCTCTGTTTGCTTGGATTCTTAACTTGGGAGTTCTCACATAGAAATGTGATGTGTTGTTCAAGTTGCAATAGTGATTTTGTTGTGTATCTTGCATCGGCTTTTTTGCCTTTCTTGCAAGAGTCAGGATGTTGATTTCTTATATTCTTGCAGTGTCGTCTTAGAGGCAAGATAGACTCAAATGGCTGCACATCTGCCTTTCTTGAAGAACGACTCAATATGGGTCTTAATTTCATTCTTTCTGCAGAGGTAAGATTTGACCATGCTTTACATAGATTTGATTCTTTTGGAACATATGTTTTTTCTTGAAGGACTCGGTATGAATACGCCATATTCTATAGAAATGCACAGAATTTTTGAAACCACTTTGGCCATGGGTAGAAGTCATCCCATAATATATACAGATCATGGATCCCTAGAATTATAGTCTAACTGATTTTTGAATGTGTATCTCATGTTCCTATCTAGCTATATAATGGACAAAACACCACTGCACCACGTCTCATGTTTAACTATTCATTTATTACGCTCAAATAACTTCATGCATGAGGGTATGTGTGACAAACCCACATTTTAAAGTTAGAAAGTCTGTCACAGTGCATGAAGATTGGACTTGCTCTAAAAAGCTTGGTGAGAATAATTACCAAAAAGCTTTTCCGAGTAAGCCATGGCTCTGCTGAGCCATTTATCTGAACAAGGCATCCATTTTGATTTTTGACAATGGATAGTGTTACCCATCTGGCTGCTTACTTTGACCTACTGTTCGCATGCAAATAATCCTTGGTGAATTCTCGTAGATTGATCATCGAAAGAAGGATTACAAATTCGGGTTTGGTTTAACGGTCGGGGAGTAAATCTTCAGTTGTAGAAATTTTATGGAAAGCTGGTCGCTGGTTTGCAGTCATCAGTGCATCAACAGTCGAAGGAGCGATTGTGTTTTCGAGATTTAGCTTTGTACTTTTATTCTCCGTATCATTTATTTATGGGGAGTTTCTCCCGCTGTAAACAGCTTCTGGGCATTGATTTCTTTTTGCAGTTCGGCAACGACATTCTGTTACTGTGATGAGATTACCTTAGAATCCTCGAATAAGTTGTTTTGGGTATCGTTTGTAGTGATGAGTTTGCACAATTCTGGTTCATGCTCGTTTTCTTACGGATTAAGTTTTTCTCAGTGACTGTAATATTAGATGCGAGAATTCGTAGAACTGCGACAGATAAAAACAGATTTTTTTTATGTAATATATGAAACTTAAAAATCTCACTTGAATTATTTTTACGACAGATAAATAAGATCTGAAATGAATTTGAAATGAATTTGGATTGAGTTTAATTCGTGAAGATAACGTGTTGTAATAAGAACACAATATGTTGAATAAATTAGAAAAATCACATTACAAATCACAATAAGAGATTTACCTAGAGATATCCCTTATATTTAATTTGTTACTTAGAATGGGATTAGGCCAAATAATCCAAGGATTATTAATCCAAGGATTAGGCCAAATAATCCAAGGATAACACCACCACTTTATGGTGGTGTTATCCTTTTCAATTGTTTTTTAGTTTTATAAAGTCATTTCAAGCCTTTTTTGAGAGATTTTTGTGTTTTTTTAGATTATTTTATTGTGTTTTTATCACTTTTGAGAGTCATACTCAATCAATTCTGTATATAAGAAGCAATGCTCTCCTTCCCTGATGTATTGAAAAATTCCATCGGAGAGAGTTATTGAATATAACAAAGTGTATGTGTGTCTTTATAACGTGTGTATATCGATAATGTGATTTTTCTAATTTATGCGACATATTGTGTTCTTATTACAACACGTTATCTTCACGAATTAAACTCAATCCAAATTCATTTCAGATCTTATTTATCTGTCGTAAAAATAATTCAAGTGAGATTTTTAAGTTTCATATATTACATAAAAAAAATCTGTTTTTATACTGTTCATGTACTCTATTGGACCGTTATCATATATTGTTAGTACTGTTCATACATTGTTTATAGTCTGATAAACACTATTCAAAATAAAAACACGCTGTTCATAGTTTGATAAATGCACTTTTCACATTCAAAAGTACGGTTCACTTTTCACTTAGTCTAAATAACACTATTCATGTGCTTAAAAAACCTATAATATTTATTTTATCATCATATACAGTACTTGTTAAATCCAATTATATGATGACAATTAATCTAATAGAAGAAATTTATCTTTTATATTAACTTGATAAATCTTCTATAAAAAATATAATATTCATTAAGAGACTTGATGATTTTTATATATTTACTAATTATGATTATATTTTCAGAATGATCAATCTTATCAATCTGGAGAATGTTGTCCTTGACATATCAGGAAATAACTATTTGACATGGGTTTTGGAGGCTAAGTTGTATCTTGTCGCAAAAGGACTTGATAACACTATAAAAGATGAAAATGAAACATCACAGTAGAATAAAATAATAACGTTGATTTTTCTATCATCTTCATACAAATCTAAAGTCTGAATATTTAGATGAAGAAGAATCTCAATATTATGGAACAATTTAAAAGGAAGTTATGACAGAACCGTAATACTACCAATCGTCCGAAACGAATGAAAAAATATCAAGTTGTAAGATTTCAAAAATATTTCTAAATATAATTCTAAGGTATTCAGAATTATTTCAAAACTGAGATTATGTGTAAGATAAGAGATCAAACATGACCTTGCATACACAGTATCATGCGATGGGTTTAAGAAATTTTACAATTTGATAGCCTATTGGCTACAATATCTATGTTGTCCAAGTCATTTCTTCCAGTTTTGGTTACCGCTCCAATGAGCATTCTGAATTTTTAGCTAATATCGAATGGACAGAAAAATACTCCAGTACACATATCTATGAATTTCCCAAGCGGATTCAGTAATCTTTTAAATATCAGTGTGCAATATGTAACACATTCAGAAAGACAGCATGTCGACTTCTAACTCGCCTCAAACAACTCGACAGAGTCGAATCTATTAGTCAGCACAGAACTCATACCTGCAAATTGCGCCATAGAGAGTTCTTCCATCGTTAAGGATCCAAATCACTGAAGCTTGTAATTGTACCCATGTACCTGCATGCTTTTTCAGGCATTACTTCGGACTAATATGAGCCGGGACAGTGAGGCCTTGAATCAGAATTACTCTTAAAGTAAGAGAGAGGAAGGGAAGAATAGGCATATGCTCTAGTCAATAGTATACCTTCTAGTGAAGGTAATTCTACTCACTGGTTCGGCAACACCCCTAACAACGAGATACAATATCACATTCTTGGTATTGTTTCTAAGACAAATGGAAAGGAATGAGTGAGTTAAACCCAAGTACAAACATGGATCATGGCAGTAGTCGTTTAGCAGATGAAAAATATATGAACCGATTACAAAGCAAAAAGAAAAATAATACATCCGTAATATCAACGCAAAAATCCCAAGCGTTACGAGCAGTTAGTCTGCTTATAGGTCTATAAAGATGGCAGTGGGGCTTCCAGGCGAGGGAGGATTCTGATCAAGCAGCGATCTTAGAGACCCGGCCCTTTCCAGAGCATCCCGGTCCGTTGCAGATAGAACTTCAACATGCTCCAAACCGAGCTGCCTCTTAATCAAGTCGACATTCTCGGAGAGGACCTCAATCTCACCGAAAGGTAGTTTCAGGTCCAGAGCATGAACTCCAAGAGCAAGGGTCTCGTCCTTCTTAAACCTCACGAACGGCATACAAACCTTCGACATCTGTTTATAATCCATGCCTCTAGCCACATCAGTGTTCTTCAACGCCTCTGTGATTTCTGCATCAGGGGCAAATGACCGTGTCTCATGGTTGTATTTGCTCTGAAGTATCCTCAAGCACTCTAGTTTCCATCCTGCATACTCTTCATTCACATATATCAACCCGACCAGCTTCTTATCTTCTGCAAGCTGTGTCATGGGAGCTCCTTGTTTTGAACCCTTCTTCGAACCCGAAACTTGTTTCTTGAGCAGCTTCCTCATCTGGACAATGGAATCCTGCAGATACTTGTTGGCACTCTTCAGAGTCATATCAGGAGCACCAGCCTCCGGCCACCCGGCCCTTACAACATACCCATCCTTCTTCAGATACTCTCTCCAAACATGCTCTGCATAGTGAGGACAAATCGGTGTAAGAAGGCGAGTCTGAACATCCATGAAGTGCCAGATTAGATCACGATTCAAGCCACTAGCAGCGCAAGAGAACCTATACTCGTCTCTAGCGGCTTGAAGGTCATAGAACCCGGACTTCAGTGCTTCACGGAACATGTAGTTCTGATAATGTTGCTCAGTCATTTTCACCGCCAAATTCATCTCATTGGCAAACACCCGGTCAGCATATGTCGACGGTGGGCCTGATCTTAATGACGCCTCTGCATCCATAACTTCCTTCATCCATGCGAGCTCCTTTGTAAGACGAAGAATAGCAGCATTTGCTGTTTCAAAGACAAAGTTAGCATCATCAACACCATCACCAGCGTCAGCGAGAGAAAAGCGAGTTGCATCTGCAGAAAAATCTTGAATAGCCTGCTTTAATGTTTTGAAATTTCCGGTAGACTTGGACATCTTCTCGGCATTCAGCATGATGTGACCATTGCACCTAAATCCACGAGGCCAGTGCCGTTTGTCCATAAGTGCAGTGTGATTATAGATGCAAAATGTCAAATGGTTCTGGATGAGGTCCTTGCCAGAAACCCGTAGATCGAACGGGTACCAATATTCAAATTCTTGCTTCATCTTTTTCAGCAGAGCAGAAGAAATGGTTGATGACTCCGGATAAGGTCCGCCTCTAAAGAGAAAATCCCATACTTCATCTGTCATCTGTTCTGGCTTCACGGGATTAGAAGTGTTTTCACCATACATGTCTGCTTGATGCAACAAATGTGCAACTGTATAATACGCCATGTATATGGTAGAATCAGACAGCGATTCGACAAGGAATTCTTCATCCCAAGGAATGCGGGACCCAAGACCAAACGACCTAGAGCATGCCCATTGGTTAAGCCAACCCAAAGTGTGCTCAAAGCCATGCCTTGTCTCGTCTGAATACAGATTCATGTTACTCAGGCACTCCTCAGCCAACTGCTTCCAATCAGGTTCCCCATAAGTGATGTACCATTGATCGGTGAGAGCCACTACACATTCATCGCCAGACCTCGACATAACTTTTTTCTCCGGCTCACTATACGTGATGGCCTGCCCAATCTCGATGAGCTTCTTCCTGATAATCGGTTTTACCTCCTGAACCTTCCTATCTTTGAACTCATCAACCAGCATGATTCCTTCAGTGAATCCCTTCAAGTACGTCTGTTTCTTTGCCTCAGCAAGCTTTTCTTTCTCATTCTGGCTCTTAATCTTCATATCAACGCAGACCTTCTCCGCTGGTTTATCACCGAATCCCGGAATATGGATGATAGGTATGATCTCGAATGGCAGAACCCATTCGTCCTTCACACCATACTTGGCTCTCAGAGCAGGCTTTGACTTCAAATCATGCAAGGCCATGTAATCATCAGGAGCGTCACTAGGAACACTGGTAACAATACCAGTGCCTTTGTCCGTCAGAATGGTCAGCATCGGTAGAGCATATATGATTTCATTAATCGTAAGGGGAGACTTCAAAGGCAAGCCAATCAGATCATGGCCGGTAAGCTCAACCAAGCAGGTTGGCTTCTGAGGGATCCTTGAAAATCCCTGATAAGCAAGATTCAAAGCAGCCCTGTGAGTGATAATGTAAACATCATTGTCATTGATCTCAAAAGCTCCATATTTCCCATCAGGCAAAACCCATGCATTTGTTTGCCCAAACATGGTCTCCGGCCTCAAAGTCGCAGCTGCGAGGAATACTCTTCTTCCCTCCAGAACTCTTAGCTTTTCAGTAAAAGGTGGAATCACCTCCATTTTAATCAGAGTGTATTCCTGTGGCAGCACCCCTTCCCCGGACGCTCTGTCATGATCTGCACAAGGTTGCCCATCCAACGGCGAGAAGATTGTGTACCTGACATCTTTCACGATCTTACCAAGTTCTTTGAGTTTCCTCATTTGCCATCTAACAAACGAATCAAAGTAAGGATTTATGTCTGTCGTTACAAAGGAACGTCTCCAATCCACGCCCAAGCCGAACTCCTTGAGGTCATCCACAGCTATGGGTGCAAAGTAATTCAGCCATGCTTCTGGATCCTTGAACTTGGAAATCTCGGTATCGTCCAGATCAAAACTGCGCATAATTTCCCACTGATACAACTGCGTGCCTGCTTTGGATGCAGCCTTGGACTTCTTTCCCTTAAACTTATCAGGCTGTGCCTCAGTGCTCTCCTGCTTCTCAGGTTTCGTGCTGGCTTCTTCTTCTTCCACGGAAACAGGAAAGACTGGTGGATCCCCGAACTGTTGGATTTCTCTTGCAAGCTTATCTGCTGCCGCCTTGATGGGCATGCCAGTCAAGTGGAATCCAAAAGGAAACAGGACATTCACGCCTCTCAATCTGTGGAAGGCTGCAGCAAACTCGAGCTTTGAGAGGGAGAAAGCATGCCCAAGATGCAGAAATCCATTCATATATGGAAAGGGAAAGTTGCCAAAGAACTTTTCCCCAGGCTCCGGAGGTTTTTCGCAAGACTCGGCGCTGAACACATTACCCTCCTCCCACCACGCATGAACCTTCTTCTCAATAGCAAGGAGTTCATCTCTTCTTGCAAAGGATTTGTTGCTATCAGCATCTACCCCCATGTTACCCCGAGAAACTGCACATATACTGCAGAAGAAGCAAACCAGAGGCAGCAAGCATTAAGTACTCCGAAAACACGGAAATATCTAACAAGGTAAATGAGATCTTAAACGAAGAAAAACATCATGGCCTAAACAGGAAACACCCTATGCTTAGTATTTTCAGCAGATGCTTTCACATCAACGATAATGCTACATGCTTCAGCAAGTAAATGGTCTCCTATGATCCAAGGTCGAATTCAAGTGAATAACAGCAATCATAAAAAAGGGCCACACAGCATCATTGTGCAATTGCCTATTCCCAACCAAAGTAGATGATTCAATCGATGAAACATCTATTTTAATTATTTGATAGATTTATTACCAATTCATTAGGGCAGATCAATCGGTTTCACTAAGACTGATTCCAATACGGGGAAGTAATGGGGTATATTAGCGATTCAGCAAAAAGAATCAAGGAAATCCAGTTGGCAGCCATGCCATCATATAATGGAGAATAATTAGCAACATATCAGATACATCTACAAATAGAAACCATCCTCGACACATTTCATTCTCGAATCGACATTAAACCCTATATTTCATCCTAAAATCGACTTTAGCGTCGAGTCCCCTGAATTCAATCCGCTAAATTGACATAATCACCCACAAGGGCAAATCTCAAAACCGACCCATAATAAAACATACCAACAAAAGATTGTATTTTTATTCGCCCAAATACCAAAAGAACAAGACATCAATCCACCAAATCATTGAGAACAAGACACAAACCACCAACAAGTTCCAGTTTTGACAAATACCCAATTCAACTCAAATTACCTTCTCCGAAGCGGTGAATGGATGAGCTTTGTACTCGAACAAAATCGCAGGCTTGTCCTGCAACAAAATTCGTACGCTGTTGAAAATCAACTCTACTACTTGTCTGTTTGATCGATGAAGAGGGGGAAAACAAAATAGCAGGAAATTGAGAGAAGATTAGATGGAGTCGAGCAGTGAACTAACCAGGAAAACACCAGTCTCATGACATGGCGGCTGCGGCGGCAGGTGGAGTGCGGAATTGGATAGGGGCTTGAAATGCAAATCGAGGGTTTTGTTGTGCTTGACCAGTGTTTTTACGTTTCAATGGATGGATGAGGGCAAGCGTGCCCCAGAACCCTAGTATTACCTCTCAATTTTTTAACTCAATTTTTTAACAAACCCTTCTAGTATACTCTCCCATCCCTCCAGGTAGATTAAGTAAAAAAAGATGATAATATTATTAATTATCCATAAAATAAATAAATAATTTTTTTATAAAATTATTGTAAAATATATATTATTTTGAGATAAAATAATATTCATATCATATTATTTATTAATAAAAATAACATATCAAAATATGTAATTAATAATATAATTATTACGTAATGTTGTAACTAATATGTGATGAAGGAAATACACCATGTTTTTATTTGAGTGGTTTCAAAATATAAAAAAGATAATTATCAAATACTATCTCGTCCCAAAATGCAATATTTTTGGATGTTTCATAAAAAATATGCATATTCTTATATTTGAATTTTTTATATTTAAAATTATCAAAGAATCATTGTTTTTTATTTTTACCTCATATGACATCAAATCATCCATTATTTTTGCTCTTTTTTTTTCTAGGATAAATAATTTTTTTTTATAAAATTCAACACACATCAATTCTTATTACAAGTCAAAGTTTTACGTTCTTCCTGGGACGAAGGAAGCGCTTGATTTTAACATCATTAAATATCAATAAGTTATAGTGTAAAATTTTATTATCAATTAAGTTTCAAAAATCAAATTATAGTATTATTTGTCCTCATTTAAAATAAAGGAAATGAATTATTAGAATAAATTACAAATTAGAATAATCAACTCAAACCCTAAATCTAAAAGCAGTCGCCAACAGTTATCGTCATCTGTCGTTACTTTCATCCTCAGAACAAACAGTCTACATGTGTCTCTCGTTGTCAATGTTTGTCGTCATTCCCGAAACAAACATGCTCATATATGTAAATATAATGGGCATTATTTGTATTCAATACTCTCCATTATATTACAAAAACGTGCATCACTTTAAACAATATACAAAAAAACCAATCATTTTAATCTCTACCAAAGGTATCTCTCAACTTTGTTCTAATTATTGCCCAAATATTGTTTCAAACTCTACCCACAATTGAGAATCATGAAAGATGCTTGCTTCATGAAAAAAATGCCTCAACACATCTTTGATCTTCAAGTGCTTAATTTCGACTAGTCTTGTCAAAGGTAGAAATGTTAACTGCCAGAGTCCCAACAAAAAACTTTTTGTAGTGTTTTACTCACAAAGCAGTTCTTGCATAGACGGAGAATCAACTCAGACCCGATTTATGTGCTGTGTAAGAAGACAGTGAAAGATACTCTTCACACTATTCAAGACTGTAAATGGGTGAAAGAGGAATGAAAGAGGATTATGAAACCGCAAGTTTGGTACTCCTTTTGTCAAATTAGCAGCCTCAAAGATTGGATCGATTTTAATCTTGCATCAGATATAGGAACGATGATTGTTGATACTGAATGAAGATACACCTTCCAAAAGATGATACAAGAGACTTGGTTTTGAAAAAATAGGATGATACATGAGAACAAGTCTGAATTGCCACCTCCAAATTTTCTTTCCGACATGATGGTGAATGGAGTCATGGAAATAGGGTTAGTATACTCAGTGAGCTATAATCGTCGATTTTATAGATGGTCTCAATTTAGAAATACTAACAACAGATTTTGTATAACTCGTACCTAGGATAGTGTTGACTACTTTTTATGTTTTTTGCGAAGTCGGATTAGGAGGTATTTATTGTTCATGTTTATCGATTTATAAGATTATGGGTTGTGACTTTATCATCTGTAAGATTTATTTTGTTTTAATGAATCTATATCCCAATTAAAAAAAAAAAGAGTCCCTACACAAAAACGGCTCTACATTATTCATTATTGATCGATCTAGATCATCGGGTGATTCGCACAATATGAAACTGAAATAGACATTATATAAGAGGAGACACCCGGTGATTTTGGGATCGGACTTGTAGTAATCGTGAATTCGAGGTGGATTAAGGGCTCGTCTACGACATTA
>LIEC01011016.1:0-65404 GCA_001925005.1 Drosera capensis | reverse complement strand
GGGGGTTGGTGGTTGTCCGTGTACTATGATCTACCAAAAGTTAAGAAGGGTTGGCTCCGAGTCGATAGTAAGTAACCCTTCAACCTATCCATATTGTGAGGGATTGGCATCTACTGACATATGAGAAAACAGTCTCTATGTTGTTATGTTGCAACCGAGTCAAAATCCATCCATCTTCTGAATACACAATTGCAAGCTACCCTAGTATGATCACCTTGTTTTTCTTTTTACATCGATCTGAATGGGTGAGGTATGGAATCCAATAATAACCTACTGCGTATATTTGGATCCTGCTTCGTCCTTTTGGGAGTCTGGTGACATGATCTCGTCACTTCGTATATGCCAGTATTTGTTCATTGGTATTGAGATTAGAACTTTTGTATGCGTTGTTCATCTCCGCCAAGCCTAGCTGTGATGGCCTATATTACTGGTGATCTCGTGATAAACTTGTATCGACTCTGGAATATTGTTTGTATTTGAACATACCATCTGTCAGGAATCCAGACTGACGAATAATCTCTTTGCTGCAGATTCTTGGACAAGGCAGGCATAGTGAGTGACAAAGACGACCCAAAGGCGCGAACCTATGGAACCTGAACACAGTCCACAGGATCGAGGAGCTCAAGTCACTGATCCGTATGGGACCGATCTGGGCATCAGGCATAATCCTCATCACAGCATACGCTCAACAGTCCACTTTCTCCCTACAACAAGCCAAGACCATGGACCGCCACATCACCGCGGGCTTCCAGATCCCTGCCGGCTCAATGTCCGTCTTCACCATCACGTCCATGCTCACCACCATCGCCCTCTATGACCGCTTCCTCATCCCAGCCACCCGTCACCTCACAGGCCTAGATCGAGGCATTACCTTCCTGCACAGGATGGGGATCGGTTTCGTCATCTCCACCCTCGCCACCCTTGTGGCCGGCTTCGTTGAAGTTCGTCGCAAGGAAGCTGCTGCTGCCTTCGGCCTCCTGTACCGTCCTAACGTGTCTGTTCCCATCTCGGTATTCTGGCTGGTGCCACAGTACTCAGCTTCATGGGATAGCAGAGGCGTTCATGTCTATCAGACACCTCGAGTTCTTCTATGATCAGGCACCAGAAAGCATGAGGAGTAGCGCAGCAGCGCTTTTCTGGACGTCGATTTCGATGGGGAACTATCTGAGCTCTTTCTTGGTTTCCCTGGTGCACAGGTTTAGTGCTGGTCCTGATGGGGTGAACTGGCTGCCTGATAATAACCTCAATAAGGGGAAGCTTGAGAACTTTTATTGGTTGATCACTTTGCTTCAGGTTGTGAACCTGGTTTACTACTTGTTCTGTGCCAAGTTCTATACGTTCAAGCCCGTCGAGGTGCAGCTTGTTGGAAGCAAAAACGTCGACACTGGAAATGGAGATGGAGAAGTCGAGAAAATATCAGATCGATTCGAGGTTGCACTTCGTGTCTAGCACTCGTGCTAACACAGATTAGTGAAGGTATCCAGCTAGCGAGTCCAGAGGCTGTGACATGGTGACATTACGATGCCCGAAGTGTAACTACTGAAACATGGACATGTAGTGATGGATATGACAAGTTTATGTAGGCTTAGACGTGCTAGTTTCGTAAATCATATATACAGTGATGTAGCTATGTATTCGCTATAATAAGTACTGCGCTATATAAAAGCCAACGTGTTGAAATGTTTATTGCTGTCAATTCCATCGGAATCGTTAGTGGATTAACAAAATGCATATAAGGTTATGCGGATCAAGTCACACATGGACCATGGTTCAAACTCTTTGTCGAACTACTATAGTAAGATACAAACCATCGGCTCTATAGTAAGATACATATGTAAACGATTATTAAATCTTTCTAATTCAAAACCTATTTATTGACAATCAGTGGAATGTCTTATGATCTTTACATTTGTTATAATTTTATTTTATCCTATATAGATAAATTATTCTCAACGTATCTTTTTTGAGTGAATGTTTTTTTAAATCTGAAACGCACACATATATTTCGATGTCGCGAAATGTTAGGTCGTTGGATCTTTTAGTACTTGATATCATATTAAATTTTTGGATTATAATTTAAATTAATTGATATTGAATGAAATGAATAGATTTATTATATTTTTGTCCTATTCGAGACGAATATTTTTAATAAAGCCAAGAAAGAATAGCAACCCAAAAAGGAAAACACACCCCAATGAAGTTCGGCCCAAATTCTTCAACCGCTACACCAGGACTGACATTCTGTACTGGCTCCTCTCCCGCTCTCTGACGCACGCTGAGCTTTGGTTTCCGTGTTGTTCGAATTCTCGACCATCGCCATCATGATTCTCGGAGAGGAGATGGATTAGATTACTTCTCTAAGGTGCAATTTTATGCCTCCTTTGTGTTTGATTCAATTTCATTGTCAATGTGATCCCAAATCATTTGATTTTATATAATTTTATCTATTATCTTTATGAATGG
The DNA here is from genome assembly GCA_001925005.1 of Drosera capensis. Lineage (NCBI taxonomy): Eukaryota > Viridiplantae > Streptophyta > Magnoliopsida > Caryophyllales > Droseraceae > Drosera > Drosera capensis. The sequence continues at coordinate 62,941 of LIEC01011016.1, read as the reverse complement.
TAGAAAAAAAATATATGATGTATTAAGTTTAATATGTCATGGTACGTCGAACAAATTTGACCTTTACATCAATAGTTTTGAGAATTCAATTATTCGCATTGGAAATCGAGAGCTCACCAACAAATATAGTCCTATATAATATCTTGCTTATTCATTCCGTTCCAACTCGGCAACAAAAGACATGACGTGGAGACCATGTTAAGAATACAATAACCTAGACAATATTCAAATTTCTTGTGTTAATCACGTGGAGGAGTTAATTATTTAAAAAGTTCCAACAGGAAATTCACATATGGAGTCAGGGAGAGGTAGAAAGTGTTTGGGGTATGATATTGTAACGCCCCACGATTAGGTCACCTGAGTGTCGTTCTATATGGACATCATCGGTAGCAATACATCCATTTTGAGCTTTTGCACGAAGAAAATCTACATTTTAAGGAGTACATACTATTAATAGTTTAGAGTTAAAACATAAATGTGTTACTCTAAAGGATAATGTACTATTTTGTTTTGTTGTCCCTCAAACTTACTTATCCACAAATTCAAACATCAAACAAATCATCATAAATAAACAAGCACCGAAAATTTAGAAGGAGAAGAAAATTAAACACGACGATTTAGATCTGGACAAATAAGGGAAAAATTAGCACAATTATCCTTTCTTTTTCCTTATCCCTGCGGATACACGTCTCATTTCACTATATATGTGCATGCTCTAATATGTGAAAAGCCAATCTCATTTCCACAACCATCAAATAGTTTCTGTTATTGTTCTCTCCCTCGTTTCTGTTCACTGAAGTATTAATTGATTCCATCATGGAGTACGGTGATTTTTGTGCATTGAAAGTTCTGATCGTGCTCGGTTTGCTGCATTCCTCGATTGTGGAATGCAGGGTGGTGCCGGAAACTCCAACAGCTGCAGGTCCATGTAAGTTTGCGGCGATCTTCAACTTTGGAGACTCGAACTCGGATACCGGTGGTTTGTCAGCGGCATTTGGTGAGATTGGTTCTCCTGCCGGCGAGACCTTCTTTGGCCATCCTGCAGGACGATACTGCGATGGTCGTCTCAAAATAGATTTCATTGGTAGACTCTTTCTGAACTCTATTTTACATGTGGTTTACCTGATCATTTCCGAGTCTTGCCTTTGTTGTCTCACATCATGATCATTGATTTTTGTTTAGTAGTTTTATGCACATTCCATGAGTCATGGTATTCACAGTTTTTGCTTTACGTACCTTTCTATATGTTTTTACTTACTTCGTTCCCACGCAAATTAGAACTCTTTTATCCTGACCTAGAATTTACTCTAATAATCGTGAGACGAATTAATGAACGTAATATAACTATTTTGATTTTTTTTTACCAAAACTAAAAAACTTATTCACGAATTAATGAAGGACATCCAAATAAAACATGTCACTATTTTCATGTGGGACTGGGGAAGTGTTTTTTTTTTTTTTATAATAGTTGCACTAAAAACTTATTATACAAATCTTTATTGCTAAAGTAAGTGCTTTTGCAATATTTCAGAGAACTACAGCTTTCTTAACTTAATGTACATAACCAAACTGGAAAACTAAAAACCCGGCTTAGATTTGATACACCAAAGCTGGAAGACTTTGCTTTTTTCTTTTTGGGACAATGCCGGAAGACAAAATTTAAATTATTTAGTTCGGAAAATCACAACAGAAAATCAGAAACAATTTTCATGTTTAATATCTGGAATAGAAATTTTGATGTTTAAAAGCACCTTGTCATTATCATTGATACTCTGCCTAAACAAAAAAACAGGATAACTAGTTAAAAAATTTATAGGCGAAGTATCTGTCTGAAGCACATTCTGCTTTTCGTATTGTCAATAATGAATTGGCATTGGTTAATCAAAACAGCAAATGATCAACCTAGTCATAACCTGAGAGCAGGCCCACTTACGTATATTGAAGTAGTGAAGTTTACTCATATCAATCAGTACACACTACACCGCTATGTAAGTATAGTACTGTGATACTTTCATGAGGGTGTAACCAGTGATAATGTTTCCTCACGTGAAATGCTTTAAAGTTGCACAGTTTTGTTTGTGGCAGCGTGCGTGGCGTGTTGTTTCCTCTATCACCATATGGGTATAACGATGTATGCAATTTGGCTTGGATGTCGATGACACATAGGGGATGATTTTATATGTTGTTCATAGTGATCGGTCCATGATTAGAATATCTATGACTATTGTTGTTACATTCTTGCATTCGGTTATGTAAGACGGGTAATGATAGTAATGATTTGAACTAATTATTTGTTGTAGCTGAAAGCTTTGGTCTTCCATTCTTGAGTGCATACCTGGACTCGGTCGGAACCAACTTCTCCCATGGTGCTAATTTCGCCACGGCCGGTTCCACCATTCGACCTCAAAATACAACTCTTCGTCAGTCCGGTTTCAGCCCTGTTTCTCTTCTTGATCAGTTCGTCGAGTTCAGCGACTTTTATCACCGTGCTCCAGCACTCCGCAAAGGTATTACTGATTTCTTTCACATGCATATACTCAAACGTCACATTTATAACTTATAAGCCTGGCATGTATACTACTTTATGTCACATACTGATGTAGGAGCTGTTAATTTAGTTGGAATTATGTCGTTAGACGGCTAGAATTATATCTTGAGACGTATTATTTGACTATTAACGTATTGCTTGTCCTGTATACTCAACCGTCACATATGTATATATGCCGCATATGCAGGCATTTATACCGAGTTGCTGCCTACTGCAGAAGCATTCACAGAGGCCTTATACACCTTCGATATCGGACAGAATGATCTGACGGCAGGCTACTTCAGCCGCATGTCCACCGATCAAGTCAAGGATTTTGTTCCTGATCTAATCCTCAACTTATCCAACATCATCCGGGTAACACAAAATATATATGGTGCATTAATCAAATACTATGTTCTGTCTTATACTCTTATGTGCTTTTGAGGTGTGACATGATGAAACCCGCTTCAGAAATTCACATGATTGAACATTAGTCTTTCCAAAGCAATATGGCAGAATTGATTTGCATGTTTTGGTTGTTCGTTGTCATGTTTGTAATGCAGTATATATACGCTCGAGGAGGAAGGTACTTTTGGATCCACAACACGGGTCCTGTCGGGTGCCTACCTTACGTGATGGACACTCAGCTGATCACGGCGGGCCAAGTGGACCATATCGGATGTGCAGATCCATTCAACGAGGTGGCCAAATACTTCAACAGCAAGCTAAAGGAAGCGGTCTCCCAACTAAGGGATGAACTGCCCTTAGCTGCCCTCACCTACGTCGACGTTAACTCTGTCATGTATGATCTCTACGAGCACGCAACCAAGTACGGTTTCCAACACCCTCTCAAAGCTTGCTGTGGCCACGGTGGAAAATTCAACTACAACCAGCACCACGGTTGCGGAAGCCCGCTGGGTCAGTCGTGCAAGGAGCCGTCTAAGGCGATCAACTGGGACGGGGTTCATTACACTGAGGCCGGCAACAAATGGGTGTTTGATAAGATCGTCAATGGTTCATATTCCGATCCCCCCATCCCCTTGCACATGGCGTGCCATAGAAACCCGTAGATGTATTTTATTTTGATGCAGTTGAATTAGCTAGAACAGAATTTATGTTGTTGGTATCCTCCTGTTATACCAATGTTTTAAGTATCTTATGCTTTGTACTAGCTTCCTTGCTCGAAAAATCCATGTTTTAGGATAATTTCTTAATATTATTTAGGATAATATATTATTTAAGATAACTCCTAAATATTATTATAACTGAATAATTTTTAATAAGAAGATATCCAAACATAAGCCCATATTTATTCCTAAATTCTCTAACCTGATTGCTTGTTTTTTCTCTCTACCTTTGCTTGATTCTTTTATTCTGTATTCTGGATTCTGTTCTCCTGAATTCATTGCAATTCATAGACACAAATTGCCAATGTGAAATGACAAAGGAAAGAATCAGAAATCCTTCTCGTACAAAATACTAACACAATGCTTCGAAATGCCGTCCAAATGAGAACCTAACCATTTGAATAAATGCTAGGACCCCATCAATGAAAATGCATATCCAGGACAAGCAAGTAGCCAACCTTGCATCAATTTTTTTTTTTTTTTGATTTTTTTCATATTAAATAATCCCAACAATACCATAACCCATGAAGAAATCCAAAAAGAAGAAAAAGAACCTAAACCCGAATTCATCCCAAGAAAAAGTGCTCCATATCCTAGCAATAAGGTTTTTTTTAAGGCAAGTGATTTGTTGACTGTAATGCCTCCCATCATCATCAAAGACAAAGCATTGATTAAGTGGGTTCCTTTGGCTTTTGCCTTTTCTCGATTTGGTTCACTCGGGGAGATTCTCACGAGAAAGGTTACTTGGTGTGTCAACATTGAGTTGTCTTCATTTGATGAGCAATCTTGTCTTTCCTTTGGCCCATTTAATCCAAGGGAAGATCATCACTTATGCATAGAGAGGAAACTAGCCCGAAAGCTTCTCATTCTCTATTTGGTTATTTAAACATAATTAGAGTTAGTTAAGAGATTTGTACTGAGGAGAAGAATTAATCTTCTCTTTCTTGTTTGGAGAGGGTCTTTTGTATCTCATTTTTTGTCAGTGGACTTGCTCGTTCTCACTTGCAAGTGAGATAGGAAGGAGAACTCTAATCTGAGTAAAAAGTGAAATGGAAAGGGAAATACATAGAAATATGATGAAAGATGATTACGATAACTAACCAGGCACAACAGTCAGTGACTATCATCATCCTCGGTTTTTATCCTCCACAGATACACATCTTTACTCGTGCCTTCACTTACCACACGAGTAGGATCTTTTGGGCTACAGGCAACCTGAAACGAAAACAAGTGATCGTCACAACCATTTCTTTTCCTTACGAGTGAATGGTTCGTTTTTGGCAATGTTATCATCCAAATTAATAATTTATTACCAAAACAACGTGTAACCTCCATGAACTTCTTACCAACTGCTACTACGGAGTAGTCGAAATAATATTGATTTTGTATTATAATCTTCATAAAAATTCAACACATAAATAATTCATCAAACTGTTTCATATAATTTTATACTATAATACGAATTTACCAATATGTCGATCGAGCTCCTCTCCCCCTGAAATCATCATCATCGAGAAGTAAAAAAAAAAAACTTTAGCAAGGATCGAGGATTAATTTCATGGTTGATGAGGGAAGAAAAAACAATTGCCAGTATAGTAAAACCATCATCCTTCGGTTTAATAAAAAATTAAAAAAAAATCTATATTTGAACTTGCATATTAGATTTTACATCTGTCATGATCAAACGGTTGTAACAATCTTGAGATAGAGAGCACCAAGAATACCAGTCTGTACATCGACTTCCCTACTGCAATCGCAATTCTTGATCTTTCAAGGATCCTTCCACCAAATCCCACCCAGGGTAGATGAGAATATATTTGCCGTTGTCGTCCGTACGGACTTCTTTTTCTTAGGGTTTCTTTCCCACGCTACTTAAATCGATACGTATATATTCCAATAAACTTGTAGAACAACTGTATTGCGCAATACAATGAAGATGATTTATTTAAATAAAAAATAATAATTTTTTGACATCGTTAACATTAACAACAAACATCTTAAATTGCGCATCATTGTAAACTCCCTTCGTCCCACGAATTGATTTGATGTGCATGTAAATGTAAAATTTGACATACGTGTAACGAGGATAAAATATAATTTTTTATAAATTTATTATAAAATATCAATAATTATATAAATTATGTATTTTAATCTACTACAGAAACAATTAGATGTAATTTAATATAAAAACGAGATTTATAAAAAATAATATATATATAAAAAAAATAAAAAATAAAAAATAAAATATTATGAATATTTATCAACACTTTTTATTGATTGTAGAAAGAAGTGCCAAAAATTTGTAGTAGTTACACCGGTGTAGTAAATCCTCAGTTATGACGGCGACGGCAACAGTGATGTGCACGGCGGCCATGGCAACACCGCCGTCGCAATTCTACCACTACACAGACACCAAACCCTTCAACTGGAATCCCACCGCACTCCATCCCCACCGCCACCATCTACTGTCTCGTTTCCCCAATCACCGAGTTTCCGTCGATGAAATCAGGTCTCCGGCGAAGCGGCGGCGGCGGCGGGGACACGGCGTCGTTGCAAGAGCGGCGGGCTCGGAGAGGAGGTTGATGGATGAGAGGGTGCGGAGGGTTGTGCAGGTTGGGCTGTGGGTGATGGAGGGCGTTTATGTCTTTTGGCTCTTCTTCCTCCCATTTGCTCCGGTAATATGAAATTTTGATCCGATTAGGCTGTTGTTTCATCTTGTCGATTCATTCGGTGTTGATCTAAGAGATAACTTGTGAATCCATTGTGGTCTCTTAGTATAATTGTGTATGTCAGTTCCATATTTTGCACGTATTTGTATAATTGTCTGAATTAATTATATAGTACAATTGAGTACGATTTTTCGTCAAAACGTTAGGAATATGGATGTGAATGGTGTACCAGGTGCAATTCACGTGACAGAACTGTCCTGTGCATTGGATATGTGTATTGAATCGTATGAATTTGGATTGTAACTAGTCAATATGGTCTAGACAAGTTATATTTTCTGCTGGTGTGATTCATATATTCTATTCTGGTTTTGCAATGTTCTTCTGTGTCATACCAAGAGGATTTATGAACTCGCTTGTTTTCTTGGAGATTGGGCGTTGAACTTGTTTTTTTTCCTGACTTTATATATATAACAGGGAGATCCTGTATGGGCTATCAGTTCTGAGACAATTAGCTCGCTTCTGGGTCTTTCTCTCAACTTCTTCTTCATCTTGCCTGCGGCAAATAGTGGTACGTCTGATCAGTTCTCTAGTACCATTGGCGCTTGATGATTACATGCTGTTGTTAACTGCGAGTGCATGATGTGTTTGCTTTTATTCAATTTTTTAATTGTACTATATTATGGTTGAGCCTCAAGAATTGTCATTAGCACCGTTGACTCGTAGATTGTGTCCTGTTACGTACGCACACAGCTCAATTACCCGTCTGTATGACCTAGTCATACATCTACGCTTTGAGTTTTTTTCTTAGATAATAAGTGAACCCGGCATTAGGTAGCTTTGATTCATCTACGCTGGTTTAGGCATAAAACTTGTGAACAACTCTTTGTGAATCACGCTCATATCCCTCCTCCAAAAGCTCACAAACAAAACCTCGGTGCGGATATTCCTGATGCATGTGTCTGAGAGCTTGGCTGATAAAACCTGGGCTCAATTGAATGGACTAAACTAGCAACCTCCTTGCTCGAGGTAACGTGAACTCTAGAGAAGCTAACAAACTGACTCGTCAAGGCAGTAAAATATGTTAGAATCGAACCTTGGCAGTAAACATTCGAGGAAGTTAGGTACTTAGGCAACAACCAAATTGTAATTATATAGCACAGAAATTGAAATCTCTCTTGATAAAGTGTATATCATGTATATGCTGTAATTCCAGATGCGTTGTCTAAACATGTGTGATCTCTGTATCCTGGCAGCACAGTTGGTTTCCATGTGATGGAAGCGCCAGTTCTTCATCCAGTAAGTTACCAGTCAGTAATATTGGAAGTGGCTGCAACTTCCTGAACAACTCATTCTTATTTGCGATTTTCATTTCTCGGTTTGTTAGATGTCCGAAGGGCTTTTCAACTTTGTTATCGCATGGACTCTCATGTTCGCTCCAGTGCTATACACTGATTGGAGACGGGATAGGTACACAGGTTCCCTTGATGTTCTTTGGGGCTTCCAGATGTTCCTCACAAATAGTAAGCTTCCCTTTCTAAACTTTCAAGAGCACAGAACCAAGGCTTAATCATTGGTTCTGGGTCTTTGTATGAAGCATAACTCAAAGCAGCTATGAAATTAGAGGAATATTTGGCTTGTTTATATGCTTCTCTTGGCTGGAGTTTTCACGAATTCTATAAACAGGGTACTGATTTTGTTCTGGTGATGAACAGCATTTTTGATACCATACATGGCTATAAGACTAAATGAAGCAGACCCAGAGAACTCTTACAGCAAGCCTTCGAAGCTAGGCTCTATGATGATTAATGGTGCAGCTGTAGTAGGACTCACAGGCGGGGCTGTATCCATACTATCCATACTATGGGCCATCTACGGTCGAGGAGATGGCGATTTTGGAAGCGTAAGTGAGAGATGGGAGTTCTTGATCAGTTATCTGGGATCTGAGCGGTTGGCATATGCCTTCATTTGGGATATTGTCCTGTACGCAGTCTTCCAGCCTTGGCTGATCATTGACAACTTACAAAATGTTCGAAGGAGTAGAGTCGGCATTGTGAAGTATCTCGGCTTTGTACCGGTGCTGGGTCTGGTGGCGTATCTTCTTTGCCTGGATAAAGAAGATGAACAATGACATTGCTGAAGCGGTGGATGTAGCTCGTGCTTCATGTAGATTCAAAAAGGAAGAAGATGATTGTATCATGTATTTGTAGAAGTACTCTTCTCAAGTATTTTATGCCCCTCTTACTCTAAATAGAGGTCAATGCTACAGTTCACCAAAGTATTAGTGGAAGATTCAGAATCAGCTTAGACAACATCAAGTTGGCACTGGTCGGTAAAGTTGTGCTTGAATCTTTATGCAACTAGAACATCATGTAACTTTTTCAGTCACGCCCTTCCTGGCTCTAGGCTCTTAGCAGCGGTACTCCGTCTTAAACTTGTCAGTTTCTTGTCATCACCTCCTATTGCATTTGGTATTGTCTAGCGTAGCAACCCTTCTCTCAATGGTGTGGCCATGAACTCAATTACTCCAAGGAGTTGGCCTGAACAACAGCAAGGGTAAGAGCATCTCCAACGATACATATCTTTCTCAATGGTGCACATTTTTCCCTCTTCAAATTTAGCTGTAAAAGAACCTGGCCTGCTCGAACTCGCTTTTGAGTCCCCCAAAAAGTTAGTCTCATTGTTCCACTCCGTGATATGATTTTTCTTTGGTTCTTTTCTCTTTTCTTTCTGTCTCCATCCAAACCCCATTGCATACATTAAATTTTTAGAGTCTCTTATATTTGTGATCCGTTCTATTCATCACTTTTCACATAATCGTTATAGAGTTTAGAGTCCGCTTTTTCTTTGCACCAATGTGGATGCTCTAAGTAGACCAGACTACGGTTTCAGAACGATCGATTTCGATTTTAAAACTGACAATTAAGCCGGTTTTGATTTTAAAATTGACGATGACGGTTTAATAGAAGGACAAATCGAAATCGAAACCTTTTAGTTTGGTTCAGAAAATGACGGTTTCGGTTCCAATGTCAGTTTTGGTTTCAATTTAAGTTGGTCATGATTTCATTGTTACTTCTTTGCGTTTTTTACATGATTTTGTTCATAAAATACAAATAAAATAACTTTTATTTTTAAAAAATATATTTAAAAATATAATATAAGATGAAGAATATCATAACTTATATAATCGTATTATAAAATTACGCTTAATATTCATCTTAGAATGTGACACAATATAAACAGATAAAAATCAGAGGTGTTTCGATTAAATAAACTTAACAGAATGAATAAGTTGGTGTGAATTATATAGATAAACAAAAGTTTTAGGGGAAAAATACGTGGTTTAGAATCGAACTGAACCGACGATTTCGATTTTATTTTTGATGAAACCTAAGCCAAACCAATATTTAATGGTTTCATTTCGATTTCGGATATTGAACCAGTGATTCAGTTACGATTAGATTTTGGTTCGTGATGAGGTCTATCTCTAGATACTCGCACAACCTGGAGTTGGCGTGATTACGTGGGCAATTGTCGTAGAGTTAAAGAACTCCCCTCATCAGCTCATCATGATTTCAAAATTGGGCCCAATATTGAATCCAATCAACCACGGCCCAGCCCAACAAGACACCACGCCACCACTTGTTTCCCCCAAGATCCCTCCATCATTTCCTCTCTGATCCAAAATCTCCGACGACGGAGAGACAACCGCTACCCCTTTCGAATCTCGATCACCGCCGTCGTGAACCAATTTCTCTGGTGACCTCTCCCTCTCTTTCATCTTCTCTCAATTTCGCATAATGTACCTGAAATGGTGTTTTTCATCATCTTCATCATGTTGATCCATGTTTTGTTCTATTTGTATGATATCTTGTTGTGAAAATCCGAATCTGACTGGTACTTGGTTGAGATTCGAGGTGCATTTTCGTCCCCCCGTGCGTTCTATCTTTGTTTTCGAATGTTGGAGCGATTGATTGTGGAAGGATGATGATGGTGGAATTTGTGGATTTGAGATTATGAGGGGTACTATCGTGTTGGATTCTAGGGTTTCTTTCCAGATCTGATAGCGTTTGATGATCTGTAGTTTGCGATCCGGTTGTATGTAAGGTACAGATGGTATTTGCTAGGTGTTATATTCGTGAGCTTGAGCTTTTGGTTGGTTTGGATATCTCTATATGTGATCTCAGATTTATGGCACTTAGTATGTTGCATTGTCTCGGGAGGACATTCGTGTGTGACGTGGGGATGTTACGATACAAATGATATCATACATTTATCTTATAAACCCGAGCTTTAAATGCAACTGATTTCTTAAATATTCTGCTGTGCTGAGAAGGAGGTGTTCATTATAATTTGAGTTGTACTTCTCTTGTTCGAATTATTGGTTAGAGTTTTAACAGTTTATGTGAATTAGTAGAGATGGATTGAAGCCTGCCTTTTGTATATTGTAGTTCTTAATCTGTATGATGAAGTTTGGAATTCTAGTTAAGTGTTAGTTGCTTTTTGTGGCTGAAAACGTAAGAGATATGGGTGACTAAATTCTCTCTTTTTTTCTTGCAGCGTTGGGAAGTTTATGAGATAAGAATGGCCACGACTGATGAACCGTTGTATCCTATCGCTGTTTTGATAGATGAACTGAAAAATGATGACATACAGCTGAGGTTGAATTCAATTCGTAAGCTGTCAACAATTGCTCGCGCTCTTGGAGAAGACCGCACTAGAAAAGAATTGATCCCGTTTCTTAGCGAGAACAATGACGACGATGATGAGGTGCTTCTTGCTACTGCAAAGGAGCTGGGAGTGTTCATACCATATGTTGGTGGAGTGGAACATGCTCATGTGCTGCTTGCACCCTTAGAAACCCTCTGCACTGTTGAAGAAACTTGCGTAAGGGATAAAGCGGTGGAATCATTATGTCGAATTGGATCACAAATGAGAGAACGTGATTTGGTCGATCATTTTACACCCTTGGTGAAGGTGATTTACTTACATTTTCTTGAGGTTACTGTAACTAATCCGCTTGATGTTAGTTCAATTGGATTGAAACTCCAGCATCACATATTAGTTATGTTGAATCCTTGAAATATTTGTAATTAGGAGAGTTCTTTTCTGTAATTTGCGGGAAGTAGAACTAGATGGCCTTGCATCATGGCCAGGGAACCGCTACCGTAATGCAAAGCTGGGACTGTTCTTGGGGGTTGTGGTATGTGGTTTTTAAGTCACTGCAAGTGTGGTTGACTCTACCATTAAATGAAAAAATTGAGCTTATTTAGCAATGTTTATGAAGCAGAAACTATAGGTTTTATATTAGGAGATCTGATACGAGGAAGGAGATCGGAGGGTATGGATAAATGAGTTCAAGTTGTGTTGATATTATTGTTTCCAAAAGCGTCCGACATACTAAGGTGCAACTTGCAAGGCTCAAATGAGCGCCTTATTGAAGCCAAAGCAAAATGCTCCATCCCAAGTCACAGTAAATGGTGTTTCCATACTTCTAGGAAATTATTTGACTCGTTCTGGCGACATGCCTATGTGTTTGACATGTGAGAATTATGATGAACATGCTGACAGTAATGACAACGACAAGTGATATAGATTTCATTGAGCTCTTGAGGACTTTGATTGTACCATGCATAATTTCAGTACATAATCATCCTTCTGACATGGTGATACTTGCTGATAACAGGTTATGGTATTTCATGTTACAAATCAATCCATTGGCTTACAATCTCACAAGTATCATTTTAATTCTGGTTGCCATGCCCTTAGTCCATGAGGGAAATTCGAGATTTAACTAAAACTGCCTGTACTTTCTATCAGTGAAATCTTTAACATTGTGCTTTCCTTGAAAATTTCCTTGAAATTAGTGGTGAACTTCATGCCGATATAATGAGATTTCCCCCTTGTAGAGACTTGCCGCCGGAGAATGGTTTACTGCCAGAGTATCTTCTTGTGGACTGTTTCACATTGCTTACCCCAGTGCCCCGGATATGGTGAAGACAGAGCTGAGGTCAATATACAATCAGTTGTGCCAAGATGATATGCCAATGGTTCGGAGATCTGCTGCCACAAATCTGGGGAAGTTTGCTGCGACAGTCGAATCTACGCATTTAAAGTCTGATGTGATGCCGATGTTTGAAGAACTTACCCAGGATGGTAATCATCATTTTAGTTTCTGTTCTCAATTGTTTCAATTGGATTTGTTTTTATAACTGTGTTGTTGTTTGGCTATATTACGCTGCAATCCTAGATCATTGTAATGAACTTATAGACGATTCATGTAATTTCATACTACCGACGTTAGTTTGTGTTCTGTTCAATGTTAATGAGGCACAATCTGTTTTCTTCATGGATATGTGCTTCTAGATTAGCCTAAAGTCTCAGCTGTTGCCTAGCTTCTGTGGTTTGTGGGTTGTAATGTTCTTTAAACATTTTCCCTGTTTAACAGAGCAGGACTCTGTGCGCTTGTTAGCCGTTGAAGGTTGCGCTGCACTTGGAAAGTTGCTGGAGCCTCAGGATTGCGTTGAACATATTCTTCCTGTCATTGTCAATTTCTCTCAGGTAAACTCCGAAGAATTGAGTTCTATTGGATGATATTTTGAGGATGGCTAAAATCTTATATGAACCTGTGTCAGTTTCTAAATTCCTATTACAAAATGAACACTGCTGTTAATTGATGTTTGACACCTTTTTCCCCTCGAGCCAGGGAAAATTTGAACTAGTCTCTAGAAGCACTTTTAGTTTTTTTATTATTAGAAATCAGGATGAGTTGTGCTATTCTTGTTGTTCTTATCAAATATCATAGATGTTTATAATCTTAAACCTATTTTCAAGTTCCATTCTTGATTCTGTATCAGGAGATTGGAACGAACTGCATTGTTCTGAACTGTTATTAACAATGGAACGTTTTTGGTATAATACAGTTGGTATATTAATTTGGGGCATCAAAATTTCTTAACCTCAATCATTTCTGATTACTCTTGTATCGTTACTCCATTACCTACCCATACTTCTATGTCTCTGCAGGATAAGTCATGGCGTGTCCGGTATATGGTCGCCAACCAGTTGTACGAGCTCTGTGATGCTGTGGGACCTGAGCCGACCAGGTGAACATTCTTGCAGTTCGTCAAGGGACAATCCAATTTTATTGATTTGCAGGAACTCTTCTGAAAGGGGTGTATGAGGGCGAAATATTTTAGAATTTTGTATAAGTAGTTGACACTTATGGATAGAAGAACTGGGAATGAAGTACAGCTTTGGCAGTTTGTTCCTTTTGGGTAGAGACGAAAACATTAGCATGGTAATGAAAAAAATGGTTTTTCTTTTTTGTTATGTTACTTTTATTTGGATGTTAAAACTCTTAGGGGTGATAGTTAATTCTAGCTGAGATGCGTTTATAGAACCATGCAAGTACGTTAATGGGGATTTGTTATCCATTCCAAACTCAAGATCTAGATTGTTAAATAGTACTTGATTTGGGATTTATTCTCTATGGTGACTCTGAAGCCATTTTGTCAGTGATCTAGGAAGAGATTTTCCCTCTTGTCAAGTACCTGGTTTTGTTTTTGACCCATTTCGCAACTACTCATCCGCAGCGCAGTCTTCACCTGGTCATGATGACAATGGCTATTTTTATCTTAACCAACTCGACAGATGTCTATTCATCTTGTTGATTTGTTCTTTATCAGCAAAGTGCTGAACTAACTTCAGTTTTTTGTTATGGTTGTGTTGGATCATTGTAATAGGCAAATAACTTTTCTTTTTTCTCATCTTTTGTATTTTTGTTTAGGATGGACTTGGTTCCTGCATATATACGACTGCTTCGTGATAATGAGGCTGAAGTACGCATTGCAGCTGCAGGCAAAGTTACCAAGTTTTGTCAGATAGTAAATCCTGAGCTGGCCATCCAGCACATTCTTCCATGTGTGAAGGTGAGTGTCATCTTGCAATGTTTTATAAATCCCTTTTGCTCTAGAAACTTTAACCTAGTGGCTGGTGTGGGCTGTAGTCCTGATTTTTCTTTAATGTGGACATGTAGGAATTGTCTTCAGATTCTTCGCAGCATGTGCGATCTTCCTTGGCTTCTGTTATCATGGGAATGGCTCCTATTCTAGGAAAGGTAAGAAGAAATTGTGCAAGCGATAATGTGTGACATTATACGAGTCTATTGCTATTTTCTGCTATGGTTTAAGCAGTGCTGTCATGTCATTTGCCTTCTTGAAGGCTGTGTTTGGTCTGAATTCACTTCAAAGTTTAGCTTTCTTTATACTATGAATCTCTGAATCTGAATCTTCTTTGTTGATGTGTATGAATCATTTAGAATCAGCATGTACTTGGTAATCCTTGCATTTAACTCTGAGATTTATTTCTGGTTTCCCCTTTGAATAGATATATAGTTGTTTGGAGTTTTCTTTTGTTTGCATAATCCTTGATTAATGAACAGTAAATGCAGATTACAGCGAAAATCTGCTTATCCATTCACCTTACTAATCTACCTTGTAGGTATATAATACTCCCCCGTCCCAATATACATGTAGCGGTTTGATCATGCGTACTTACCGAGTCAAACTTTGACTCACATTGCTGGATAATCCAACATCATTTTTTTTCCGCAAAATTATCATGAAATATTGATGATAGTTTAAGTTGTGTTCTTCGACCCTACGTTAGAGGTAATTTTATCGCATCGTTTAGACATAGAACAAAACTATTCAAAATGCGTGTTGAATAGTACAAAAAGTCAAAATGATATGTATATTGGGACGGAGGGAGTATTACATATTGTGATTGTATTGTCTCTCGTTGGTTTCTCGTTCACCTAAATAATTGTGGTGGTTGTTAGTACATAGCTATAGCCTATTTGCTACAATTTTCTAATATTCTTCTCTGTCAAATGTAGGATGCCACTATTGAGCAGCTTCTTCCTATTTTCCTTTCCCTCCTGAAGGATGAGTTTCCTGATGTTCGCCTGAATATAATCAGCAAGCTCGATCAAGTTAATCAGGTTATAATACTAAGAACTTTATCAGATTTTCCTATTTTCCTTTTGTTTTTGATTTGTTCTCTTCTTGCTTCCATCTGTTGTCATTGCATGTGAAGCCTATTTTGACAAATTTTGGATGCCACCTGAACAAATTTGACCATCATCTGATGAACTTTTGCCATCTCTCCTTTTAATGATGTTATTTGTGCAAAACACTATAAAAAGGAAAGCGGACTCTTATTTTTATCAAACTCGTAAGTAATTTGACCATGAGTATGTTATTGGGTAGTAAAAATAATAAAATACCAATAAGTAATTTGACCATGAGTATGTTATTGGGTAGTAAAAATAATAAAATAACAAAATAGAAGGTAATAATCGGAAATATGGGCCAACCATATGGGTGGTAATGTCTCAAATTGTGTTTTCTATCGGGTTGGGGGTATGGAATTGAAGATATGGCGAAGTATCATTGTGGTCAACTATATTAGTCGTAGTTGTTATGCTTATGGATGGGTGGAGGAGTTTCTAGAGCATTTGGAAATATATGTTGAATATGTAATATTGTGGCAACTTAGGATTGATTTCTCAATATGACATCAGAGCAAATCGTGACATGAGATCACAGGTTCGATCTCTGCAACTATCACATGTTATGTGGTTTAATATGTAGATTTGTTTGGCACTTGGTATGGGTTGGGTTGGGCCAGTGTGTTTGTTGTCCACACTTGATGCCCAATGACCTTTCGTGTGAAAAGGAGTGTTGAATATATCATATTGTGGCCGGCCTTCTATCATCAGTTCGAATTTTTGATAAGGTTGGTTTCTCGACGATATACGTATATGGATGGTGAGGACGCCACAAAACAAGTTAACTGACACACATTTGGTTTGTTAGCTTACCAATGTCCAATGGAGTTATGACACATGTGCATGATATGTGAAAGTCCTAAGCTTGCGTATTCTGCCTTGTCTGCATCTATCAAGTGCACAATTCCGTGATAGAACGTTCTTAATGCACTTATAAGTAGACTCTGGCGTGTGTTTCCCTGTATGGATTTTACAATGCAGCAATCAGCATAACTTGTCAAGCTGATTTGAATCTTCCATTGTCGTAGTTATAGCTGTAATTCTGTATGACTTTGTATACTTCTTTTGTTTTGAACATGCCTAGCTTTTCTAATCTAGCTTTCCGTATATATCTTCGAGGCTATTGGCCAACAATTTTCTGAAGCTCGGTTTTGTTTTGTTTATTTTTGCAATTAATTAATTTAATTGGCTCCTTCGTTCTCACTTCCTATCTTCTCCTATTTCCTTTGGTTGTTTGTGTGCGGGTACTGTGCAGGTTATTGGAATAGATCTATTGTCTCAGTCCCTACTTCCTGCAATTGTTGAGCTTGCTGAAGACAAGCACTGGAGGGTTCGACTAGCACTTATAGATTACATACCCTTATTGGCTAGTCAGCTTGGGGTTGGTTTCTTTGACGATAAACTTGGCGCTCTTTGCATGCAGTGGTTGCAGGACAAGGTCTTTTCCTTTTTCTCCCTCTTGAAAACCTATCTATTATAAGTAGCTCTGCAGTTCATTCTGTTAGTTATGGGTTGTCAGGGTTGATCTAGAATTTGGTTCTTTTTTTTGAAATCATTGCCAGCTGTAGATGCTATGATCTGTGTGATTTTGTGAAGATTGAGCTTCCTGTGACAAAAAAAAAAAGAAAAAAAAAAGCATGAATTTCGTCTGTGTTCTTCCATATTTGTTCTGGTGTGTGAAGCAGAAATTTAGTCTAACAATTCTAAGGTCATTTTTCTTTTTGCCCATATTGATTGCTTTTTGAGCTGAGAACCATATCTTGTTCAGGTTTACTCGATCCGAGATGCCGCTGCAAACAACCTGAAACGTCTTGCAGAGAAGTTTGGTCCAGAGTGGGCAATGCAGCACATAGTTCCCCAGGTTGGTTTGTTGATCTTGGAGGTCCTGTATGGCTTTACTTGAGTACTGGGTAATACTTATACCCATGTTTCCAAAAGTGAGCAAGTTTGATACCTGCGGATACCGAGATAGGAAAAGTTTGAATGGGTAGTCGTAGCATATACTCCATTCTTGCAGATCACCTGGAAAAAGTACACTTAATAGCAGAGTAGTGCTAATTACCTGTTCTTAGCCTGACCTTATATTTGGTGTTTTGTCATCCCTGTTAAATTATGTCTTCTGGTAATCAAGTTTAAGCACATGACGTTTGGAACAGTGTGATTAAAAAGAACTAGATCCTCCATTAATAACCCGGACCAGCCCGGCTGGTTGGACCAGTTGAATTAGGAACTGGCTAAGGCTTTGGGTCACCATACATCTGTGATCAAGCTCAACAAACCCTTCGTCAAAGAGTGAGTACTGGAAGGTTATACTGCTTCCTTCCCTCATCTTTGTTCTAACCCCTGTGCCTGTTGATTGCATGGACTTCAAGGTACTGGAGATGATGAGCAATCCACACTACTTGTATCGGATGACTGTCATACACACAATCTCGCTGCTTGCTCCTGTTTTGGGGTCAGAAATTACTTGTTCAAAGTTGCTACCAGCTGTCGCCAAAGCATCAAAGGACCGGTAAGCATTATGTGTATCCGCATTCTGCTTTTCACATTCATATCATTTGATTGACCTTAGATCTTATCTTGCAGAGTTCCCAACATCAAGTTTAATGTCGCAAAGGTGTTGCAGTCTCTTGTCCCAATTGTTGATCAGTCGGTATGTTATCATCTTCATGTGCCCTTAATGTTCCATTTAATTGAGAATCCTTTTTCCTTCATTTACAAGATTGAAGTTATCCATGCTTTATTCTAGTTGGTGCATTCTTCCCCTGCCTTTCCAGTTTTCTTCAGTTTCCATCTGTTGCCATTCATTTCTACTTTGTTAAATGCAAGTGACCGATGTAGTTATCTTTTTAGGATATAATCCGTCAATGAACTACTTATATCACGACTCATTAGTGGAGCAGTAGACCTTGAGTTGCTGAGTACACTATACCGCGAGGTGTTAAAAGGAATAATTTTTTGTTCAGGTGATTGAGAACACAATTCGTCCGTGTTTGGTTGAGCTCAATGAGGACCCAGATGTGGATGTTCGTTTCTTTGCCAACCAAGCTCTTCACTCTATTGACAATGCCACTATGTCTAGCTAGACAGGTAACTAGTACCGCTGGCCGGTGCTTAACTTATCTTTGTGTATGCATGTAAACTTACCAAGGACATCAGGACGAGGTGTACCTGTAGCTTCCGTCTTATGTTGTGCATGTCTTCCAATTTTCATTTTCTTTTGAAAACTCCCTGTCTATGATATATATTGGTTCCGTGATGTTTTGTAGTGGCAATTTTTGGAGAAAAACTACGCGTAGAGTCGGCCAGTGATTTCCCTTTCTGAGTGATGTTATCGTCTATTTAAACAGGCTAGGAGCCAATGATGTGAAGGCGGCTTTGATCAACTATATGCAGATGGCGTTTTCTTGGTTAGCTGAGTTCAAATTTGTTGGGGGAATTCGCCGTTTCTGAGCTATGGTAACAGATGCCGGCATGAGCTTGCCTCGTGTCCTCGTGAATCGTTTCTGCATATATCTTCGCCGTTTCGGTGTTTGATGGACTCGAGTTTTCCTTTCTCCACGGTTGAAAATACTGATGTCATTCAAATCTGTTTTGTTGCGTTGGGCTTAAGATCTATTTGTTCATGATAGTCACGTGAAGGTTTGATGAGATTGATAAACCAAAATTGCCGTTGAAGCTCGAGGTTTCGTGCCTTTGTGTGAGTGAGTCTATGCTTAAAATAAACAAAATTAATGATTAAACGGTTAAGATTAAAATATAGATAATTTAATCTTGATTTTCATTGTCCATCTCTGGTAAGATCTTAATTAAAATGTAGATTATGTTTTTTTTGTTTTTGTTTTTTTTTTAAATCTCTGGTGAGATCTTAATTGGGCACCCTTGTATTAGGATACACACTTTCAAAGACAAGCATAAAAGTGATGCTACGTGCATAAATCTAAAGATTATATTTTTTTTGTTTCATATTAAATATAATATTCTCAATCATTATATTATTCAATATATATTTTAAGGAGTTTCGTTTGTCTTTTTAATGATATAAGAAAATTATGTCATTAACATTATATTGAAATATATAATTTAAATTATTATTAGTATTTCATAATGATTTTTAAAAAAAATGATGAGTTAAACTTCATCATTCAAAAAAAAATATTTTTTAAACTGTTATAAATAATTCAAAACAAAAAAAATATAATATTTTTCAAGTGCATGATAGGTTGAATATTGACAAAAAAAAAAGATATATCTCATATCAAATCAATAGATCATCTCTTTCTTGCTTCTATCCCTCATGCTTCTTGCTTCTTCTACAACCGGCCAACACACATCTCTTGCTACAATCGGCGAAACTTGGAAATGAAGATGGTTCACACGGTATGGAAAGTTCCTAATGCCTATATGAGGAGGCCATTTGTTTGTGCCAAGACACACACAACAATAACACAAGAACTAGAGCTCAAGTAGCTAAAGTTTAAGTCATTTCTTCCAGTAAAAAAGTGTGTCCAAATAAAAAAGATGTGATCTTGAGTGTTGAACATATTTTGAATGTGATTATTTTTTGGTATCCTATGTAAGTTTTTATTACGTTTTAATACTTATTTCGATTTTGACAGTTTATATGCATAAAATTACAATTCATACATATATGATATACAGTTCACATAGTTAATATTTATAGTTCACGAATTCTAATGGGTACTAAAATGTAAGTGAAACTTATACTTTTGTATAATTTGTACTATCAAGTATATTTTTATTAGAAATTATATTTTTCGATATTTATAGTTCACGATTTTTTTTAAATCGGGTCCTATGCAAAAAGAGTGACACATTTACTACAACATTGAATGGAAGTGAGAAAAAGCCAGTTCGGGGGTTGAAGAATGGTGGCTTAATATATCTTCCGCATGCAAGTACTTCTTTCAACCACCACTAATCCCCCTTCACCCTCCATGATCGCATTCTTCATAAGAAAAACTCGTTTATGATGATGATTGGAAAGTATCTTCATTTAATTTTACTGCTTATAAATACAACCTTGCATGGCTAGATATGCATGCTTTCAAAGCTATAGTATCACACACAAGACTCTCTAAATTTTCCTTTCTTGATAAATGATATTTGAGGGAAAAGGAATGGAAGACAATAACACCAAGGTGCTTAAGAGTCCAGATGATGAAGATGAAGATGGAGAGGAAGTACATCCTTGCATCTTATCTCCTTATAAGCCTGTAGAATTTACGTACGTGAGATTTCGTTTTATTTTCTTTGCTTGTTTGTAGGATTAACGTACAAGGAACATTTATGTGTAATCCTTTATCTCTCAGCTTATTGTTTACATCATCTCGTCTTGTTATATATGTCTTTCCCTTTCTTTTGGTGTTATTATGTACCTGTAACGTACATTATATATGGTCATAGCTGTCATTGCATCTTCATCAGTCACTTGATTTGTTTCTGTTTTTATTTTTTACTGTGCAGGTTACACAAGTTTCATTTTATGTGGAATACTCATTTAAGCAAGAAATAGTTAACTGCTCGAGTGCAAAAAGGTCGAGGAAATATGTGTAATGAAAAGGCCTCGACCTCGGACCTTCATGCGCCGCTTCTACTTGAGCAGGATTCAGTCTAAAACACTTTTCACACTATAGATTACCGGAACGAGTTTTTCTGAAATGGGCAGGATTCGGTATATTCCCTCTTTAGAAACACTTCCAATATCGGATTACTGAAATGAGCCTTTATTTGTTTTACATGACAAACTGGAGAGATTTAGACAACAAACTTGCAGCATTAAAGTATGCCCTTAGGCTCAAAAAGGAGGTGTCATGATCCGGAACCCTAGCTCTACTTTTGAGTAATTATTGTTCAAGGATATTCTTGTCTGACAACCTGAACCTAAGGCAACCAACAATGACCGCAAGCTGTGGTCCAACAACGGTTGCGACCAGGTGGCTAGAGCGATTTAGCTAGGCAGTCTTATATATCCCTGTACCTGGATAATCACATAAGGTGTAAGGTCTGGGAGGAACGAGATGTATACAGTCTTATTCTTGTTACTGTACTAGTTCCATGTTGCACCATCCAATAAGTAGATAACACACATCGCAAAACCGTAGTTTACTTGGTTCACCATCAGGAAAACATTCCATTTATGCTAGTTTTCTCCTTTGTCTCCTGTGGCTGAGGCATGAGCTAGTTAAAATTCTCCTTACTCTCCTGTCGACAATGTGCTAGTTGAGTTCTTTTTAGTCATAGACAGGTGTCCGACATCGAAACCTTTGATTGTTTTGTCAAGGTGGCAAGTTTGAATTCAGTGATTTCCTTCTATTGCATCAAAATTGGAAACGGATAGACAGCGCTTCTCTTCATGTTTGGCAGTGATACAAGAAATATCAATGCCTGTATCGTCTTACATTCAACAGCGGAGTAGGCAGTGATCAGGACCATGTATGTGTAATGTTGAGATGATCATGACCGACTTCTGCTTGCTATCTGCTTTCATAAGGCTACAATAATGGGCGCTGCATAAGTGTACAATGTTGATTTGTTGATTATCTGTTCGGAATTTTAGTGGTTTGATTTTGTAAAGCTTTTTTGTGGAGATTAAGACGCAGTTGGATTGTGTAAAATTTTGAGTGTATTTTCTTGATTCAAAATCAGAGTACTTGGAGTGAGGTGATATACAACTCCAAATGAGATTATATACAATTGCAAAGCGGCTACTAATGTCAAAAAGGATTATATTGACGAACATAGACAGCTAAAAGCTTAATATCCCAACATCTGGTTTGACATCTCAAGAGTAGCAGTTGGAAGCGGATGGCAAGCTGTAGTAGTCTATGCTAATCTTGCAGCATACTACCTCGTCGGTCTCCCTCTAGGTTGTTTCCTCGGTTTCAAAACCAGCTTAGGTGTGGCGGTAAGTTGGATTCAACTACACTATGCCCCTCCAGTGCTTCGATGTTTTAACAGTAATTCCAACAGCGGCCATCTTTGATTTCTTGAATCTATGGTGGGGGATGATCCTGGGAGTGCTGCTGTAGACGACGAGTCTTATCATTATCACAGCTAGAACGAACTGGAATCTCGAGGTAGTTTGTTCCTCTAATTCCTTCAGTCCAGGGATCGATCAAGCATCTACAGTTCGTTCTGATGCTATGCGTTGAAAATTTATACCTGGGCATGCGACTTGTAGGTTGAAAAGTCGGTCGAGCGCTTGAGGAATGCTGCAAGTGACGAGGCAGCAAAGCTGAACCTGATGGACAACATTTGAAGAAGAATAAGTTAGATAACGGTGTTAAAGTGACAAACCAAGTCTTCATGTTGGCAGAGCTACTCTCTTGCGTAGATTCTTAATCATTTTTATGTTATTTAGAAGGCAAAGGCCTGAAGAATAAAGAGTGAATTCTAAAATGTTAATCATAAGGCTAAATGTTCCATTGAGTCCCGTAATTGACTCTCCACTAACTCGCTCACATCAGAAATAGAAATGAACGTCCAACTATAAGCAGCCTATTGCATCTCAGTCGCCAAATTCTAATCTGCATTCGACTCATTTTCGAGCTCCATTATAAAGATGGCGCCACTAATAGAGCCCTCTTGTGTTCTTTCTCTTTAATCGGTGCATAAACCTAATCGCAGTTATCATAATCATCCCATTTCAGTCCAGCCTTTGTTGTCCCGATTCATCTTTGGTCTAACTCACGCCAGTTATACATTTCACCCCTTATCATTAACTTGCTTTTTTGTCTATGACAGATTATGCATATAGCTCTTTCTAGGCAACTCAACATCGCGGTTCACTCATTCACAGATTCCGCTACATTGCGCAACCCATACTACCCGCAACACCGACATCCCTCTCAACACCCAATCATCCAACCCAGACATACCATACACTTCAAAATAATCACATAATAATACATAAATGTAAAAAACCAAAACCCTAAAAAAATTACACAAAACCAAAAAGGGTGGGTGGGATGTGTTTGGA
The DNA here is from genome assembly GCA_001925005.1 of Drosera capensis. NCBI lineage: Eukaryota > Viridiplantae > Streptophyta > Magnoliopsida > Caryophyllales > Droseraceae > Drosera > Drosera capensis. The sequence goes on along the minus strand of LIEC01011016.1, from coordinate 39,546 downwards.
GAGGGGAGAGTGACCTGCAACTGCGACATATCTCTGTGCCAGCCAGCACTCTCACCGCAACAACACTCTCCAGGGGGAAGATTTCAACTATGGTGCTGAGAGGGAAGCAACGGAGGCATCGGCGTTTCCTTTTTTTACCGCAGGGGAAAACGCCGGAGAAACTACCCCTCAAATCCAAATCACCCCTTTGACAGGGCCAAGGTTTAGGGTTAATACACAGGACACATTGCCACTCCAGCGCCCCCACACATCCCAGCAGCAAGGGCATTGGTCCTTGTTTATAAGGTAGTATAGAACGATTGCAAGCACCGATGTGGGTGAATGAAACACCATGTTGAAGTGAGAGGTGCTGTGCGCTTGAGCGGTGAAAGTTTCTACCCAGATGTCAGACGGTCGTGTGTACTAGTGGTGAAAATGTCAACAGTTTTGTCAACAGCACATTAGTTATAGGTATACATGTAACTCTCTTCAAATCATGTTAGTACAGTTGACTTATCCACAATAAATTTATAGAGCAGTCAAGTCACTGATTCTTTGATCCTAGATAATCTATTTCTAAAACTAAAACCAAAGAGCGTAAGAGTCAAGTGATGACACTTTCAACCGGAAGCAGCATGCGCGTTAGCCGAATAACAGAGCAAAGAAGTACTCAACCATGGGTATATAAGACGAAGAGATGTTACATGTCCTCCACCGTGGGAGCAGCTGCTCAGGCACGGCCTTGGAACACTTGGGACAATCAAAGACCATGCACAAGTGTTCATCTTCGCCATCCCTGGCTAACATATCGGAGAAGATAAAAGAAGATAATAACAACAGTGGAACAATGTGCACCACCATATTGTACCTTAAGCAACTGAGTACTGACTCAAAGATGTTACATACCTTTATGATTGAACATGTAATTCCTTTGCTTGGTAACAGAAGCATTCACATTCATGTAATTACAACTGAGGATTCCCGCGGATCCACCACCTGTCCTATGAAGAGTACAAGCCCCATTTCTTCCCTGATTATGAACAGGAAAGGGTGGTCAGCGACGAAGTCCATCTTCTTCGACTCATGATCCTTGGAAGTGAAGGTGCAAGCAGAAGCAGCTCGAGTCCCTTTGGTGGAAAATGTAACGGATGATCTCTCATAAATGCATGATATATCGACAGGGTTCTCACGCTTAGGCTTTTGAGTCTCCTGGAACCGCTGCTTCTCTCCACTGGCTAAAGCAATGAACACGTTCTTCAGCCTTGAGACTTTGAGGGCTCTCGGATCTTGAAGATTGAAAGATATGGAGAACTGTGGGATCCTGAACTCACTTAGTTGCCTCGGCTGTAGTGGAATGTGATCATCAAGCACGAAGCCGGAGCTTATTTTGTCGATCAGATCCCCGTGTCCGTCCTTTGCGTCAGGAAGCATGATATACATGTAGTACTGTTTCCTTCCTTCTTTAGCATATGGAATGCCCAGTATTTTGAAGCCGTCAAAGGCCTCAACGAGCTGCTGGTTTTTGCTGGTCATATAAGGCAATTTAATGCGACGCCTGTCTCTTATATAAAAGTCATATTCATTCGTGTCTGATTCATCAAACTTCTCTACCCAGGTCCCTTTGAAGTTGAGTAGATTTGCAGCCAGAAGCGCCGCTTTCCCAGCAAGAGGATGATCAGGAAGAACCTTATCAATCAAGTGTGATGTACCAACTTTGACCCAGTGATTCACATCTTCTACTGCAGCTGCCTGTATAACCAAAATTAATGTATAAAAGGTAGTTTGTCAGATCGTAAACAAGACTCCCTGAAGGACATAAAAAGGACAGCAATGTAAAGCGCATTCGTTTATCATATCACAATTCCCATACGGGTAAGTTAACAATGAACTACCCTAAGAAAAAGGGAAGACTAATTAAGACCTGCGATTTCTTATATCTATGCCGCCAAAAAAGCGCCTCAAAACTTACTACCAGAAGCTATCAGAAGATTACCATTCACAAACTAATCCCTGATCAATTTCCAGGTCTGAGCAACCCGTATCCACACAAGTAAAAATTAAGGAACATATTGTTCATCCTTAATACCCACTGGTAACAGAGTTGGAGAATGCCACAAATCTTCATTGTTGTGAGACTTTCTATACTCCTTATGTGTGTTCCTCATACAGCTTCTCACGCGTCATGCTTTTAGTCTAAGGCTTTGTGGTGATGTTGAGCACATCTTGTAGTTAGTCCAATCATGTCAGGACATGGGGTTCACTAATTCAAGCTAATTTACAGCGTTCAACGTGAGTTCTCAACCAGCATAGAAGAATCAAAAAGATAGTTGATTGGTTCTGTTTCGAGTCTAAAATGGCATAGCTCAAATATGCATCACATGACAGTTCCATAAGGATGACATGGAACAAACTAGTCTAGTAAAGTTTTACTCTTTAACTACAAATAAAGACTGATAATTTCTAACATCAACGCAGGCGAATACAGAAATCAAAACCTCAAGCTTACTCAAGAAAAGTATCAGAAGATTGCCATCCGCAATACAATTTACAGCAAGAAGATCAAGAAACAAGAATTCTTGTCACTTTTTCTATGTCTTTACTAGGAAGCATGCAAACGTTTTGCAGTCTCGAATTACTGATTCTTTACATAGCATGAACAAAAATCTCAAAACTAATCAGTTTCACCAATATTCAATACTAAGAGTACTACAGGAACATTGATTTGAAATACACAGATAAAATCAAAATCGCCGTTATGATCTCTTATATTCTGGTTTATGCATTTCCACAGGCCTAATGTGTCACTAGAACGATTTCAAATCAAAGCAGAATTCCAAGCTGCATCCATTGATATAATAAACATACACAACTGCGGATACCTAACTCCTAAGCAATGTGGAAAACCGACTTCATATTTTAGACATCGACACCGAAAATCAACTCACACATGTTACTAAACTGCGAAAAGAACAACTACACATCATCACTTTTACCATCAACAAGAACCGACTCTTGCATATCTTCCACAGCAAAAACAACTCCACACATCAAAAATTTCACAATGCAACAAAAATTTCACTGAGCACAGACAGATGGCAACCTCATCGACATGACCCCTAGTATACCGCCTTGGCGCCACCGCAACAGCTTTAGCGAAACAACGCCTCAATCCCTCCATCCCTTGACGAAGCCTATTGAAATCCACGAACCAGAACTTGAGATCGAACCCGATCCCATTGCCCGCATCAGACAAGAAACCCCTCAACAGCTTCGGAACCACAACATCACACGCTGATCCCACGAACCACTCCAACTCTCTTCTGCCGTTCTCTGCTTCACTGTCGGCCCCAATCATCTTGGCGATGATGTGGAGATTCAGAGCGAGGAGCACCGGCGAGAAAGTGAAGTTCTCGTCCTCCGATGATGACGAGTAGAGCTTCATCATTGCGAGAAACTCCTTCGTCATTGCTCTCAGCTCCTCTGGTTTTATCTCGTCACTCGCCGCCTTTGGTTTCTTGTTTGTCTTTGATTCGTCATTGCTGTTGGGTTTCGCCATTGATGAAGAATTTGGGAGGTTCTTGATTTTTGTTTTGATTTTAGTGGAAATGAGAGAGAGAGAGAGAGATGAGAATGGGGAGAGAGAGAGAAGTGCTGAATTTATAGGGTGATGTATTGACCGTTGGATTTGCCACCGCTCCTGGGGCGTGACTGTGAGTGAATGAAGGATCCTGGCCGTTCATTTCCAACTGCAAAGATATTTCTCAAACTCGAAAAATGTTAGACGTAAATTATAATCTTATTTTGTAGTTGTCTGGAACTTTATCTGTCACACTCAGATAGTCAGATTTTAATCAGAATCATGTTGACGTACTAGAAATGAAGATGAACGAGATAACTGCATCTATGATACTGAAATCACTAGTGAGTTCTTGTTCTAGGCTAATTGTCGAGGAGATCCTAGTTCAGGAGAGCATACTCGTGACAGGTTCCTAAATACCTTACTTGATAGGAACAACTTGAACTCACTTGCTTCCATATTCGAAGTTTTGGTGAGTAGTTCGTGTTTGTAGTATAAAAATAAGTAAAAAATACTGTCAGAGAGAAGTGCTATCACTAAGGCGGCTGATGGACAGTTATGGATATTGCTCAAGGTATAAAATATGCCGAACCTGAGAAAAGAGTTTCAGTGGGTACTTCATACTGTACACAGAGAGTTCCAAGCCCATGAGGATGTCAAAGATTCATTGAATTCCCTTGAGATGCATTCTTATAGTCACGGCCAGAGTATTGATAATGCCAAATAGCTTTGCGTTAGATCATCCAATGCTGTGAACTGATCCAATGGGGGAAAAGTAAAGTTAGTTGCGTTCAAGTCCTAGTTCAACACCGTCATATAGCAAAATGCAGTGCAACTATTACCAAAATCTCCGGCATTGCAGGAGCTGAGTGTCCAAAGTTCAGGATTCAGGCTACAGGAACACTTAATATCGGCCTTTCTTAGTCTCATTGTGGGATCATTGTTTCCTTAGCAGAGTCAAGGACTTGGGGTGCTTTGACACTGTGCAGAAAAGAGACTGATTTTATACGTATGTAATGACAATGGTTTGGGGAGTTTATACACCGTACTGTTTCTGGATATAAAGCTTTGACAGGAAGGGCAAAACTTACCTCTGCTAGGTAAGGCGCGCTCTGCACATACCCAAAGGGACAGCTTACCTTCAATACATCTATCAGAAACTAAACTCTATTAGAAACTGCTGCTGGATTTTTTGTGCAACAGTAAACGAATGGCTCAAGCAGTATACCCTCCACCAGGAATAAGAATGGATGATCCCACGTATATGCAGAACTATGGTGACAGCCTTTGGCATTCAATTATCATTCTGTGCAACAGGAAGAACCACTCAATGCTACAAGCTACCTCATAGGAAACAAAATCACTTCTCACCAGATTCCTGTCCTTTGGATTTCCTATATCAACATTCTAACAATCAGCAAATGGCCCAAGGGAAAGTATCTCTAAGCCGATCTCCAAAACTTGGAGTTGGGGTTCTTCGTAGGAGTCTTCAGGCCACTTGTCCTAGCAATCGTGGTAGGAGTCTTCAGACCAGTTGGCCTAGCAATCGTCGTAGGAGTCTTCAGACCAGTTGGCCTAGGAATAGCCGTAGGAGACTTCACGGCCTGTCAATAACCGTAGGAGACTTCAGAGCACTAGGCCAAGGAATACCCGACTTCGCCTATCGATAATCTCAGGAGTCTTCGAACCGCTTGGCCTACCAAAATTAAGAGTTAATCTCTTACAAAGTGAGAAGTGCTTCAGAGTATTCTGCCTTTCAATCCCCACAGCCTTATCCACCGGAGGTAAACAAAAACTTGAGGCGTTCAGGACATTCAGATCCTCACATCCAAGTGACACATTGAACATTGGAATCCTGAACGTATCTATTTTCTTTCGCCGTGTAGGAAGGTGGGCATCCAGTTCAAAGTCACCTGAGCTGATCTTCTCAATCAAATCCTTGAGTCCTTCCCTTGCATCAGGAAGCAGGATATACATGAAGTACTGATCTTCACCAACTTTCTCGTACGGTATGCCCAGTACTTTGAAGCCCTCACAAAGGTTAATAAACTGCACATTGTTGCTGGTCATGTATGGCACTGTCACATGACTTCCATCTTTAGTGTAGAAGTTGTGTTCTTCTGGGACTGATGCCTCAAACTTCTCAAGCCAGACACCGTTGAAGACAAGTACACTTGCGGCGATGATCATTGGGATGTCAGAAGCAGGAGGATGGCCAGAAGAAAACCTTTCAGTCAATTCTTCTGCTTGAATTGATTCTTCTGTGTGCCTTTCAATCCATTTATTCACAAGATCTAGAGCATTTGCCTGCATTATGAAACTTCCAGTAAAGAGGTGCATCACGAACCATCAGAAAAAATGAAGTTTGAGCAGGCAGAGAAGCAAAGGAGCACCCGTTAAGGAGATGATATCTGGAAGCACATCGATGCAAATGAACTGTTAATGAAAAATTGCGAAACTAGAAAAAGTAAATGACTAAGAACAGCTTATTGCAACAGCATTCCGTCAAAACAACGCGCTGTTAGTAACATCTTTATGACTTATGCGTCTTTTTCACTGGTATGACCTGATCTTGATTACATTATTTTAAGCTTCTACATGCACAGTATAAAAGATCGTGCTTCTTCTTTCCCGGTCACTTCTATTGAATTCAAATCGGTGACTATCAAGTTTTTCTATATGAAAAATGATCAGTGAAGTTCAAAAGCACCTTACAAGAAAGTAAGGAAGCCAAACAGGAGAGCCAGAAAACCATAGACAAGTTCATTCTTCTTTCTACTCAACACCACAATCAGCACAAAAAAGACATCACATCGAGCAGAAATTTCAAATCCGCATCTGTTCGTGCATCCTGAAATCAAATTTAGCTGCAAGTTTCTGCTAGTAAACTTCGCCTATATCCAGGTTGAAGAATCAGAATCTAGCACAATCAACCACATATTGTACTCACTCGAACATCAAATATCAGCTAATCGAAGAGATATTTCCTGCATCATCAAACATCAAGAAAGAAATAACGGCACATAATGCTGCAAATGAATTCTAGAAAATTATTTTCCACATTAAGTAGAAATTATAAATGATAAATCGACCTAACAGACGAAGCATCTTGAGAAACCGCACCTTAAGTTGTGCACTTCTACATGCCTCCACATCATACGATAGGAATCTTGAGTAATCAAACCACAAGTTGCACATAAAACAACACACTACTTCAAACATCAACCGTCAGTGCATCGCCTATTTTCTTGAATTGACACAAAATATCATAAAACAACACCGAGAACAATATCATATGCAGCATCTTGATTCACAAACAAGAAGCAACTAATCTAAGAGGCATTCCCAGCATCATACAACATCAAGAAAGCAATCACAGCACATAATGATGCAAACGAATTCTAGAAAACGTTTCTCCACATGAACTAGAAACTGTAAACCACTAGCCGACCTAACGCACTACGAATCTTGGGGAATCAAACCACAAGTTGCACATAAGACAACTAACTACTCGAGAAATCAATCCTCAGTGAATCAGTTAACTTCTTGATTCAACACAATCCATCATAAAACATGCTTCCAAATTGCACACAGAACAATGACTAAACAAGAGTGCATAAGTTAATTTCTTGAATCCAAACAATCGAGATTAGAATCTCTAACCTTATTGACAAGAAGTCAACTAAGTCCTATAAAATAACTCGTTCATCGAATATTTTTTATTTGGTCAATAAGAAAATCATTTGCTCATATACTTTTAATATATTTATGTCGTTCTCTTTTTTTAACTCGATATATCTAATTTAGTTTTGCAAACATGTGTAGTAAAACCGAACTGATTAATAAGTGATTTTGATTTTGATTTTTAAAATGATTAATTAATCGATTCGATTTTGATTTTAAATTATAAAAACTAAACTGTAAAAAAAAATAGACCGATCCGATTAACACTCCCATTGGATGCACATGGGGTTCATTTGTAAACAGGATACGGATCAACGACGTGCCCTATGGAGAGTACAAGCCCCTTCTTCTCTCCGATCAGAAAAAGGAACAGATGGTCAGTGACATAATCTATCGCGTCCGACATACGATCCTTAGAAGAAAAGAACCAGAAGCAGCTTGAGCACTTCTTATATTCACTTCAATTCTTAAGCTCTTATGTATAAAGGGTTTCGAGCATCCTAGTACCTTCAGTCAACACTTCAATCCCCTCGGAGTTGTGCAGAAACCAAGCAAAAAAAAAGTTCCTGCAAATGTGATATAATTAAGAAAAATCATTGGAATTGGAGGTCAACAGCAGTCATGTTGACTGTTGTAAATTATAGCATTTCTTTACATTAACTACAATTTAAAAGATAAAAAATGATACAGTTCACAATAAAACAAAATAAAAATGCAATTTACGGAAAGAAGAGGTTAAGTTTGCAACTCTAAAACCTCAACCATATATTTATAATGATTCATATGCGTTTAACCCTTCTTATGTTCCTCATAACCGGACCTGAGTAGAATACACATATGGATTGGGCCCAGCTGCTAACCCAAAAGCCTAAGCTGATGGGTTATGGGTTCCTCATATATATATTCTACTCTTTCTGTTTCTCAATGGTCGATGTGGGTAAACCTGCTCACACATATCCTCAACAATCTCCCCTTATGTGTGAGTCCATCCACATCACCAACTCAACAATTGTTGGGGTATATTGATCGAGATCTCAAACGCACACACGCAATTGCAAGACAATAAAGGGAAACGATGAACACAAAGATTTAACGTGGTTCAGTCAATTTGATCTAATCCACGGCCGCACCAGCACAAGGAAATTCGCTCACAGATAATTAGGGTTTATAATTACAGGCTATTTATAACCAAACACCCAACTTGGGCCAAAAGCCCATCACCCAACTTGGACCAAAAAAACCCATTCAACAGCGAAGCCCAAATCAGACTCCACAACTCAACAATCTCCCACTTGGAGACTGATCACATCAACTGCACTCCAATGCAATTCTAACAAACCCAAAACTGCAACTCCTCTAGGCTAGTGCGGCGCCTTCTCAATAATTAACCATGAAGGCCAGTTGAAGTTAAGCATAGCTTCAACTTCTCTGTAGTAACTCCCTTACCTTAGTCAACATATTTGCAGGATTCTTTGACCCAAGGATCTTCCTTAGTGATAAAGTGTCATCAATTATCAACCCTCTGATGAAGTGATACCTTAACTGGATATGCTTTGTCCTCGCATGGAACACAGGATTCTTCGTGAGATGAATCGCACTCTGATTGTCGCTGTAAAGGACACTGTTATCTTGCTTCTTGCCATCGTGTTCTTCTTTGATCCTGAACACCCACTTGTTCTGCAAAACCTTCTTTCTTGCTGGTAAGGTAGTCAAGAACCAAGTATGATTCTTCTCAAGGAAGTTCATCTTCTCTTGCATGGCTAACCCCCATTGAGCAGAATCATCCGACTACAATGCCTCATGATAACACTGAGGCTCTCTATTGTCAGTCAACAACAGGTAATTCGCTGATGGAGAATATCTCTGAGGAGGCCTAATGGTTCTGCTGGATATCCTCACTTCTGGTGTGACTGGAACTGTCTCTTCATCTGTTCTGTCACCTGAGCTCCCACTGCTCTCAGCAAGATCTGTTTCTGTGATATCTTCCAGCTCTGCCTTCTCCTTCTCTGATGGTTTCTTTGTGCCGTCAACATCACTTGCAAACATGTCCTTGTACACCGTGCTTAAATTGAATGTGACATCTCTACTTCTGATGATCTTTCTATTCTGATCATCGCAGAAACGATATCCTATATCATCTGCACCATAGCCAATGAAAGTACACTTCCTTGCTTTTGGATCAAGTTTATCCCTGTTCACGCCGAACACTATTCGCGCAGCACTGTTCACTTCTGCCGGAACAGTCATCGTCCAATTCCTCGATCTCGATCTCGTCTTCAACCTCGCTCTGATACCAATTGTTGGGTTATATTGATCGAGATCTCAAACGCACACACGCAATTGCAAGACAATGAAACGAAACGATGAACACAGAGATTTAACGTGGTTCAGTCAATTTGACCTAATCCACGGCCGCACCAGCACAAGGAAATTCACTCATAGATAATTAGGGTTTATAATTACAGGGTATTTATAACCAAACACCCAACTTGAGCCAAAAGCCCATCACCCAACTTGGGCGAAAAAAAACCCATTCAACAGCGAAACCCAAATTAGTCCACAACTCAATATGAGTAACCAGCAACCAAAAGGAAAAAAAGCCAAAGCCGTAGGCATTATTAAAAAATAATACACATATATTCACATAGTAGAAGTTACGAATGTCTAATGTTGATTGTATTGTATGCACGTTAATAGAAGCCAAATAGCCAATCATCGTGACATTATGTAGATTTGAAGGTAAAGGGAAAAAAAGGATTAAACCTAACTATTGATTGCATGTTAATTACATAAACAAGTAATCAAGTATATATACAATGCTTTTGGCAAATTTTCAAAGAAAGATCACATGTCCGCAACCTTAGTTCTCTTTTAGAATGATCGTTTTCCCACTGAATAAATGTAATAGTGCAATTTAATCAAACGAAGCACTGAATCATACTTGCTTGAACTATCAATAATCATCAGATCATATATTAATGACACATCATATATCAAATATAATATTTAATTAATGATTAATATCAAAATAACACGACTAAAAGATTGAAATTTAATTATCATATATTTATTTATATATTTTAGTTTTAAAAATTATTTCACCAATTAAAACATATTATATCAAGACATATAATCTATTTTCTTTTGAATCTATTATATTTGTGAGTTAATGATATGAAGAAAGTGAGGGATGATCAGGAATCTTTATTAAAATCCTTTGTTTATGAATTTTTAGTTAAGAGAAAAGAAATGATTTGAGATAAAAATAATAAAGTTTTCTTCCACATTTTCTCTACTAAAATAAGAACATTAGAAAGAAAAAGTGAAAAAAAGTTATGAAAGTATCCTAAAAACAATAATTAGTTCACATACATGTTCTGTGAGTTCGTTCCCCCAAGCGTGCTCTCACCCCTCCTCCACCCCCATCGGCCGCCGATCAATCTAACCGGAGACGATGACGACCGCCGGCGACAATGAAGAAGAGCAGCGCCGTCGAAGGCTCGAGGAAGTGCTCGAGATCAAATCGCTCAAACGAATCATCAACGCATACTTCAAGTAACTCTCTCTCCCTGTGTCTCTCTATCCTTGATTTTTTGCTCCTCGACTCACCGAGCTGTAGTTCAGTGGCGGTGATCTGTGGAATTGCGACTATTTGGTTGGTGTTTGGTGGAGTTGAAGCTAGAGAGGTGTGAGAATTGTGATTATTGTTATGTGCGCCTGCGGGGCGAGCAGGATTGCGTGAATGAGAGAATGTTATGTGAAATATTGGGGTACGAGATGCCGTGACGTGTAATGGATATGTTAGAATCGGCTCTGAAGATTGTAGGTTTCAAGTTATGATGGATGATATGTTAACTAGCTTAGGATATTGAATTGTGAATAATTGGATTAGTATTACTGATAATACTAGTCATGAAGCAATTGCGTAGGTATTCTACGTCTGGCGCCAGGACTCTTGTGACTTTAGCTATGTGCTTCGTATATTTGAGAAGGATGATTATATGGTAGCTTGTTATGGTGATTTTGTTTTCTTGATCAAATTAAAGAGGTATCTGAAAACTACAATTTGATTTTGGCTTATTAGGATGCATTTTTCATATGAGATCTGTGTGTCCAAATGACTTTTCCAGTCCCCATGGTTGTGTATTCTGGTAGCCTGGTACTCTGTTTGGATGAACTCGTTGTGATCCATTACTCTTACAAAGTATCATCGTATAAAGATAATTTTTTTTGTTTCTTTTCGTGACATGGCCTTATTATGAACACTTACCAGATTCTTGTTCACCCGAATTAATATTGTCCAGTTACCCAGATGCATCTGAAGAGGATGTAAGACACTATGAAAGATCATTTAGAATGCTTTCACCTGAGCACAAGGTATTCCTCCATTTGGGTTATGCTATTCTTGCCATCCATACACTTTTTGGATTCTTTCTACCGTACTTTGTACCCATGCCATCTCCTTGGAATTAGCTCATTAACTTCCTCTATCTCGGCCACAAACTAACAGGTACTAACTTCACGTCATATACCAATCCATTCTCCTGAACTCATCTGAGTGAGCTAGCATCTACATATCAGGCATGATGGCATCTATGTCCTAGTTTCTGTAAATGTTGCAGTATTATGTGGATAGGTCTGAGCGATGAAATAATGTGTGGAAATGACGGCTTGAATTGAATAGCATCATTCAAAGGATGTTTATGTTTCTTGACATAGCTCTTAAATGGTTTCTTCAATGACAAACTAGGATTTCACAACCTCTGCCCCCCCTGCGGTGATCTTTTTTTGGTTATGCCTTTTGTACAGGCCCTCTGGGGTCATATTCACTGTGAGGAAAAACATTACGTTTTACTTCAAGTCTGAAGATGCCTGGGCATAGGGAAGGAAGAGGCGACAAAGAAGGGGGTTGTAAACTATGATGCCTCAGTTTAGGTTTCATCAGATCTGAGAGTGCTGGCGAGTTATGAACAGCATCTGGATCGACATGATTATCTTGATAAGCTGCATTGATTTTCACAAAAAAAAAAAAACCATTGGATGCCACATTTCATGTAAGGAGTGAATTTCATGGTCTCTCGATGTATTTATGTGGAAACTCAATGTAGAATATAGCATTGAAATTAGTTTTAGCAAACTGTGAGTTTACCTACGGGAGAACGGTGGAAACAAGAATGATTGATAGTGCGTATCTATATTTCTCATGCTTGTATACTAGAAAGAGTTTTGCTTTGTTCATTTCAAATCTCAAAGTTTGTATAGCGAGAGAGACGAGTCAAAGTAAAATACTATCGTGACTAAGAATATGGATTCCATGCCGATATTCATCGCCTGTCTTTATTCTCTCTTGTTGGCCTCTATTTTTGTTGTTGCGGCAGGGACTAACGTGGGTAAAAACTAGTATGAATATGTACAGGAGAAATAGAATTCAACCTCTAGTTTTTGAAAGAAAAGTCACTACTTATCTAACAGCAGTGTCATGTTTTTCCCCCCTTGTGCATACAACGTAATTTCTACTGAATTAGCCATCTTTACAAATAATTTTTTCTTTCCTTTTTTGGGGTAAAATATATAATTATGAACACTACATAACTATTATTAAAAAAGTTCATCTTTACATTTTTTTTAGCTTCATGGTAAAATATATAATCATGAACTCTATGTGTGATTCTTTTATACTCCCTTTGTCTCACAAAGCTTACAACACTTGATGAGGGATTGTTGAAGCGACTTTGATCGGCATCACGGGACGATCAAATATCATTTTATGTAAATTAATTGTGAAACGTTATTTGTAGAATATGGCAGTGGTTACAGGATGATCGAACACTGTAAAAACGAAACTCATCAAAACGTGTGTCGAATGATGACTTTTTTGGAATGTTGCATTTTTTTGTGGGACAGAGGGAGTACTCGAGATGATGGATATGCATTCTATTTAAGCTAACAACTTTTTTCTCTTATACAGGCTATTCTCTCTCATCTCCCTCAAAAGTATAAACGACTGAGAAGGTATATTTTCTGACAATGATAAGTGTATCAGGAACCCTTTTTGGCATTTTTTCCTTACATGCCTTCACATAGGGTTGGAACACTCATCAGTAGCCATACCTCTTTGGTGATTATGCCAAGAAACTACAACCTAGAAGTGGGTACTTGTGTGTGTCAATTGCACCAAAACTATGTTGATTAATTACACAAACTATTTTGACAAGAAAGGACCATTTCTAGGATTGGTGACTTGTTTATATATATATTATATTGTAGTGTTACATGGTTCTCTTTATTTAAATCAGTTACTCCGTAATGTCTTTGTTGTGTCTTGCATTGCTTCCCCGCCGCATGTCTGCCATAACTCCACAAGCCTCCTTAAAAAAATTCAAAAAGTCGACCTCCTATATTTTCGATACATGTTGGAAGTATAACTCCTATCTGTATCCGACATGCATACGCCTCCTTTCGAAAAGAATTTATGTTTCATAGCAGGTCAGATATAGTTATTGATTGTAGTGATTGGGTTTGGTTATTTGGTTCCATTAATTCAGTGTAGGTTCCATGAGTTTCTTTGAGTGGTTCTGTTTTTGGTCAAGACCTAAGATTCCCCTTAACCAAGCTTAAAGCGGTCTGAGGTAGGTTTTGACCTCAGGATCTCTTCGCAGAAGAAAGCAGAACTAGATCACAAGTGGCCCCAAAGGATGATTCTTCATGCATGTAGTTTGTATCCTGGTTACATTGTATATAGCATTTGTTGACTTTCTTCTGGCGTACTAATTTATGCTGTATGCTTTTTTATTTAACTAGTTTACTGCCCTACGTGTTACACGGGTTATCTTGATATAGATTGAAAAAAATTCGGATATATCATAGTAAAAGAATAGGAGATCTTTTCTGTTTTAGTTCACTTTTTTTTCATAAATAATTGAGATGCTTTTTCGTAAAAGATTTTTAAAAAATTAAAAAATTAAATAATTAAATGGATGGCATCCCACATAGCTCCACATAGCAATAATTTAGCTCTCTTGATGTGTATTTGGTGGCATGTATTGTTCAATTGACTTTGACCCTTTGTTTTTGCAGTTGTATTGCCTCAAATACCTATTTCATCTTCAACATGCTTCAGGTGGAGCTTGTTTCTTACTCGAGCTCACACTTCTACTTGCCTTTTGATGCCATCTATTATCTTTTCTTTCTGGTGGTGTCCTCTATTCTCGCAAGTTAGAGTTTAAGCACTGTGGTCTTATATGATGCAAGTTATTTAACTTTCTAGCATTTTTATTTCTATTTTTTTCAACTACACATATTGCAGGCTTTTGAGTCCCCATTAGATATGTCTTTAGATGATACTTGTGAGGATGAGCGCCATCAACATGATCTTGAAGAGCACCACTGCCATGGAGATAGGGGCTTGTCTTCCAATACCGATGGATCAATATCTCAGCCCTTAGCTGATCTGGTGCACGCTCATCATGCAGGAACGAATGAATTGCTGAGTCCACCCAAAAGAGTTGCTGATACTCAGGTCTTTTGTCTATATAGCCATGTTAGCTTCATCAAGGACAGGAGTGTTCTCTCTTTGACATTTATCATGTCTTTTTGTAATCTGTCTTGCTGTATTTGTCCATCAGGAGGAAATATCAGTGGCCTCAAGCTTGGATAAGAACTGCAGTGGATCCAACTGTCATGATATTCAGGACAATAGTTACAAGGAAAGGCTTCCAGAGGTTGCTTGTTCCGATGGAAATGTAAGTTTCCATGACTATGATGAGCTAACTAATTAAAAAAAACTTGGATACTGTAGAGTCTTTTTCAACGTAGTTAGATGCAATTTGAGTTATTTTTCCATGTTATCCTTGTGTGGGTCTTGACCTTTTCGATGGTCTGAAGAGGAGATTTCTTTGTGACCTCTGCCTGTCTTTTTCTTCTCTTTCTGCCTATCTTATTCTGTTTTCACCATTTATTTTTCCTCTTCACCTCTAGAGTTCTATTGTTGATCGCTAGGCCATGGTTGTTCTAGAATATAGTATTTCCATGAAGTATGCATCATTGCATCATCACCAACAAATAAAGTAGTCAACCTTGGTCTTGATTCTTGAAATCCCAGAAGACAGACTTATTAGTAAGATTAAAGACAGAATAGTCTTATTACTGATCCTACCTTCAACGATGCTGGTTTTAGTAGACTCCCAGTGAACTCTGGCACAGACTCCCGGGGTCTCTCTAGCCTTTCTACTAGTCATATGGATATGAAGCTAGAAGTTCAGAATCCCAGTGAGCAATCTTGTTGCCGCCTTTTGGCACTCTTTTTAAATGACATTTTTCTAAAGAGAACGATGGATGATTTTTTCTTGCTCCTTTTTTCTGTAGGTTTCCTCATCAGTTTTGGATGAGGTGAGACCATTGTCACGATTAGTGGTCCCATTGGTTGATGTTGACAAGGTACTTTTCAGGATAGTAGAGCTCTAATTCTATTTGATTTGGATGCACTTCACTATGTATTTTTACACGCCATTCTTTTCCCATTCTTTCATATGTCTGGTTGATGTTGACAAGGTACGTTGCATTATAAGGAACATTGTTAGAGATTGGGCAGCAGAGGTATGCTTAATTCCTAACAGGTTCTGCTTGTAATGGCTCTGTAGTAACAAACGCCCAACTCTGATTGTGTGGTGGTATAATAGGGTCAAGCTGAACGTGATCAATGCTATAAGCCAATCCTTGAAGAGCTTGAAGGACTTTTTCCTACTCGTAGCAAGGATAGGTAGATTCCACTTCACAGGTTTAGATATTTCAGTACCTTCCTCGAGTTGTGCTGGTGTACTTGGGTTTTCTCTCCTGCTGAGCTTATTGGCTCTTGTATTTTCTGTTAACAGCCCTCCAACCTGCTTAGTTCCTGGTGCTGGACTTGGAAGGCTGGCTTTGGAGATTTCGCGCCTAGGTATGCAGTTGTGGGCCAAATCTTCTTATCAGTCGACATGTGAAATTTTATTCCGAACCCTGACTTGCACAAATTCATCCAACAGGTTTCATATGCCAGGGAAATGAATTTTCCTACTACATGATGATATGCTCCAACTTTATTCTCAACTGGCAAGTAGTAGTCATGCTATTCTTCCTTCGTTATGGTTATATTGAGTAAATTGTAATAGGGTTTGGCGAATATATGTCATGTCATGCCCAAGTTAAGATGCATCTAATACAATTCAATGGTCAAGATTAAAATATAAAGAAAAGATGAATTTTGAGATGAAAGCCAATTAATTAAGAAGACCACAAACAGGAAGTTAGCTCAAATCCCAAAACATATCCATCACAACTTTTTTATCTTTACTAGACACACTAAAGTTTAGATGTGTCATGACATGAATCTGTTTTTTCCATTATAATACATTGTATAATATGTCTGGACCTGTATCGTATCAGCACTCGAGCAGCTGAAGAGTGGACTTTGTATCCGTGGATCCACAGCAATAACAACTCTCTTTCTGATGAAGATCAACTTCGTCCTGTAGCTATTCCTGATATCCTTCCATATAGGTAAGCCAGTCATGGATGAACATTAAGCTCTTCTGTTTCTTCTGTTCACCAAGTGGCTGCGATTTTAATACTCGTGCGTCATGCCTAGCTTAGTTCAAGAAACTTACATGTTGGTGTGCATCTTGTCATGGGATGTTGGTTATAAGCAGAGCCAGTTTTGTTGATAGGACCCTGTCTGGTCTAGGTTATTCACTGAGATTTGTCTTCGTGTCATGATTTTTTATGCTTCACTGATTGTTTCAGTTTGGTTTTCCCTTGAGTTTTAGCTTTTGCAATTATCAGCATGCCACTGTAGTTCTTTGTTGCATTGAAGTTAAATATTCTGAAGCAATATGTCACTGTAGTTTTTTTAGGGCTTTAGTTTAGTGTATTGCTTATGTAATCTATCGAAATTGAATCTCTCAAGGTATTTCTTGTTAATGCTTACTCTTGCCGTGCAGTGCAGGAATTACCGAAGGTTTCTCCATGTGTGGTGGGGACTTTGTTGAAGTTTATACTGATCCAAGTCAACAAGGTGAATAGACTATTGTGATTAATCATTGTCTTTTCCACATCTCTTCATTTGTGTATTGAGACAGATTTATTTAGTCATCGAGATTATATATTTCTTAATGATTGGCCTATAGCAATCTTGAGCATACAACTTGTTCTGCACGTCATAGACACATTTTGCTAGTACTGTATATCTGCAAGTAAGAACTAGGAGGAGACCTCCAAGGAGTTCACTTTTACAAAAGAAACTAAACCATGTTTGATGAACATAAGTGCCTTCTATGCTTTTGCTAGTTCTCTTTGTGCATTTCAGCCAAATAGAGATGACATGTATGACACCGGTTGACTAGATGATCTTCAATTTTTGAATTACTTAAGATATCAGAGAAGGCTCTATAATTTGCGTAAGTGAGAGTCACAATTAAGACATCACAGTTCATAAAAGTTGCACTTGAAACCTTTGCCCTTTTTTCATGAGTCCAAGATTTATGAGTGGCTCTTAGTTGTTTTGTTTTTCATTGTAGTGATTTACCTCCTTGAATGATTACTTCCTTCACCTCTCATGGCTTTCAGTCCAAATGAGATTTGAGGTGAGACATTTACTCTTCCTTTTCCTTTTCCTTTTCTTTTTTCTTCCTCTTCTCTTGTTTTTTATCATTAAAAAAAAATCCGGAGAGGAACCGATTCTTCCTCATCCCAGATTCAAGAGTCTCTGTTCTTTTCTAGTTTAACATGCTTGAGCTTCATTTAAATTGGTAAGCCTGTGTGACTGTGCTTAGTGGCTTGCCCGAGAGTGAGAATATGTTATTTCCTTTTGCACGTAGTGCTGGTCTATCTCTTGAACAAGTTCGGGATGACCTCAGATTAAGTTGAACTTTGAAGGTGCTTTGTGCTAGCTGCAAGAGCTTATGTTGAAGCTTTAATCTACTGTGCAGGGTTCTGGGATGCGGTTGTTACATGCTTTTTCATCGATACAGCACACAATATTGTTGAATACATCGAGATCATATGGAAAATCCTTAAAGATGGAGGAGTAAATCCTTTCTGATCTTAAATTCCAGGAATATATGTCCCCTATTTACTGGCAAATATATTCGCTGATCATTTGCTGCTGGTAAACAGGTGTGGATAAATCTGGGGCCCTTGCTCTATCATTTTGCAGATGCATATGGGCAAGAGAATGTAAGACCTTGTTAATTTGACAACAGAATATTCGTCTGTAACTGGTGCAGATTTAGCTTCTTACCCCTCGAAGTTAAACTTTTGGTTTTCCCCCCTCCCCTATCTAGGAAATGTCAATCGAATTGAGCTTAGAAGATGTGAAGAACGTTGCTCTACATTATGGATTCCAGTTGGAGGTAATCACTGTTAGCTTCTGCTTGCATACTGTGAAAAGTTGTCACACGTCATCTTATTTGATGCTTTTGTCATCTCCAGAAAGAAAGCATCATTGACACGACATATACAACAAATCCCCGATCTATGATGCAAGTAAGTTTTTCATGAATGATTCATAGCCCATATGCTTTGCTTTTCTAAGCTGCCTCTGGATTTTGCCTTTTTTTGAATTGCTATTCCTACTCCTTAATCTGGTATGCGTTCCAAAATGGATCTTCATTTTTGTGCTAAATATGGTATCATGGAAGAGAGTCATTAAAGATGTGTTTAGTTCATGAGATAGAGCCAGTATGGAATAATGGTCTGTTTGACAGCTCGCTCAGTTTGCAAGATTGTTACAACTTTATATGATTGCTTCTATCTGCACTAATTCCCTCACAATAACTCTTTATTATTACAAAAAAAAAAAAAAAAAGAATCTTCCTGTCATTATAATCTCCCACCCCATCTGTGTACCAAACCCGACATGAGCATATGAAACAAGTTTCACGAACTTCTGCTAGTATTTTCTATAAGAAAAGATAAGGCCAGGGAATTATGTATACATGCATGCACTTTTTTTTTTGTTTTTTTTAAGGTTACATACGCTATTTTGTTCATCAGTTGATCTGCTCCTTTTTTGTTTTCCTGTTTACTGTGTTCTAAATGCATGGTTGACTGGGTCCTTGCAGAATCAGTATCATGCTGCATTTTGGACGATGACGAAGAAAACGAAACAGATGGCATAGAGGCACATTATATCATTTATAAACGAAACAGATGGCATAGAGGCACATTATATCATTTAGAGCATTATTTGGTGCAACTAGCATCGATATCTAATGTATCTTGAGACAAGTGGAAATTTTCGTGCTCAAAGACTCCTGATTCACCATTGAAGAGAAAACCATCAGCTTCTACTTTGATATGCACGTTTTGGCAGGGTTTGCTCATCTTTTATGTGGAAGTAAGCAATCCAAAACAAATAATGAAAGGTTGCAGAGTCGGTTCATCTCATGGTGCTAATCCTGTACCGACCAGAGTTGTTTTTAATTGTCGAAACAGCTTAGCTGCTGATTATGTCGGGGCATTGTAAGTCGATTGATCCTTTTAGTCCGTACATCATGTGATATCCAAAAGATAAAGCCTCATTCACTCTCCCTCCCTCGCCAACCCTCACGCCCTCCATTCATCTCTTTCGCCACCATGGAATTACTCATCTCGTCATCAAATCCAACCACCTCATATTGATCTTCCACAATGGCAAAATCACACTAAAATCTTCCTTCCATCTCACAGAAACAAATTGATTCACTCTTCCATTTTGATTGGAACAAGTCTCCATCATCCTCTGATCAATACCGATACATGTCCATGTTCAATTTTCTCATCACAAGCCGCATTTATTGGTGAAGCTAAAAAGCGGCCACTCCTTGGATGGTCGTCATGCTCCCTTCTGAGGAAGGTGCACTTCCTCTCAACTCCAAGTTATCATGAAATTTAAGTAATTGCCACTATTTGTCTTGTTTGTTTGCATGCTGTTCCGTTTCTATTCCCATTTATAGAGTGGATGATGTATTTTCATTATTCGATCTTGAGATCCAATTAATATAAGACTCCCTGTCTCACAGTCCAATTAATTGGTCTGCGGATTTCGATTTTTTAAATTTTATTTTTTATTAAAGTTTGAATAGTTCTGATTGCGTGTTCAATGAATCAACCCATCATATAATTTTTAAATATCGAGAATTCCTAGAAAATTTGATTGCTGTTTAGTCAGTTTGCTTCCTTGATTGATTGACGAGTGATTGATTGACGATATGGTACAAGTATCTCACAACTTTGATTGTGATTATTTACCGGCACGAGAAATTCTAAAAATGGAAAAAGATTTTCCTTACAAGACAAAGAACTGTAAAAGCTGATTCATTCAGTTTAATGAAAACCGAAACTTCCTTTTCTTATTAGATTTGAGCTAGAAATAGCATATTGTTGCAATATATATATTTTTACCGAGTTGTTCTCGTCTCTCGGATGCAGAAACACAAAACCCTCACCTTGGACAAATGGGAGTACCTCTCCCTCCATGTCACATACCATACCTTGTTTTTTACGATGGTGTCAATAGGGAGAAAAATACCTTATGCTCTCCCTTCTCGCGAGATGATGGCCTTGTCATAAGCATTCCTGAGTTAGAGGGAAAAGAGATCGTTGCCTGCTGCCACGGATGGTTAGTTCTTACCAATCCCGTGACTCAGGATACTTGGTCCTTGTGGGATCCTGCATCGCTTCAACAAGTCAAACTACCTCAACGACTACAAGGACTCGATGATGGTAGTCTGAGTTGCGTTTTGACTGCACCTCCTGGTGACGAGTCAACCGAATGTATCATTTTGATTACTCGTGGCAGAACAGCCATGTTCTGTAGGCCTGGGGATTCGCATTGGACAAACCAGAGCATTGAATTCGAACCGCGAGATCTAGCAGTCTCTAAAGGAGTGATCTATGGCCTAAAAAACGGTCTTGACATGATATTCACCGTTGAAATTGACACAGCCTCGAAGTCAATCAGAACTACGTTAAGGGATGAAAGACCAGCACCCGGTGTTTATCCTCTTTGTAAGTTTGTGTTGTACTACTTGGTCGACTTGTGTGGTGAACTCTTGGTCGCTTTCATTGGTTTTCCTGAATATCCAGAAGGTGGGTCCCAAAGAGTTGAGTCCATAAGTATACAGAAATTGGACCTGGAGCGAATGGTTTGGGTTGAGGCGGAAAGCGTATATGATCATGCAATCTTTCTCGGTTCCAATTGTTCCATATCATGTTCGAATCCTGAATTGGGAGGAGCTGAAAAGAATTGCTTGTATTTTACTTTACACGATCATCCTTACGTTTATTGCTACAGAATGGCGGATAGAAGTCTGACGACCATGTTGCCTTGTGAGAAAAAGTTGTACGATCCTTGGTACGATCCCTCTTGGGTTCTGCCGTATCACAGGTTAGTATTGTGGATGTGTACAAACCATGCTCTGGTAAGCTCTTATATGGACATATATTGTTTTACTTTTTAAGCCGATGATGACAGAAATGTTTATGTATATTAATTAAATTCGAGAATGCAGTTTGAATCCGTATGTCATCAAAAGGACCCCTTTTGTTCAGTTACCCGGCTTTAACAGTCGTCTCCTATGCATTCTTTCTTGGCTTTCATAGCTTTTTTTTCCTAGTTTGTATTAATTTTTCATTTTTGCTCCTTTTTTTTCTTTTCTTATCAGATTCTTGTACTTCTACGAAGTGCTCTTTTCCTATCGCACACGTATTATCTTACTTTAAATCTCATTTGCATTGCTGATGTTGTTCAATCAAGTCGATCCGCCTGAGTAACGTTTTGGCATATACATATGCCTCTACATACGTGACCCCGCCAGTGACAATTCTTTTAACAGTTTATGTTATGTCGATTTGCATGGAGATAAAATGTCCCAACATGTCATTATTTTTTGTTTTATAGGAGCCACCATATTGCTCTCGATTTCAAAGCTTCAAGCAGGAGGATTGTGATACGATATATTCTTTGTCATCTTTCTCGTGGTGTCTTCCTTTATCCCCTTGTTTTCCTTGAACAGATCTTTTTATATGTGACAGATCAACTTACAACCCTCAGAGTCAAAAAGTGGAAAGGCTAAAGGATATGATCGAAAATAACCGTGACGCAAAGGACAAAGAAGGTTCGTGTAAAGTGGTTAAAATCTGGAGGAAGGATGTGCAACTAGAATTTGGTACTCTTCTGTCGAACTTCTACAGACTTCCGATCGATGTGATGGGTTCGTTGGGCACACAGCTGAAAATAATGGACTACCTAAGCTTTCGTTCAGTGTGCAAGGAGTTCCATGCTGCTTCTCCCCTTCCTGTACCAATTGATCGAAGAAATCATACTTCATCGTCACCATGGTTCATGTTCTTCAAGAATGATGAGTTGACATGCAATCTTGTCGACCCGATTCAGAATAGTTGGTATTTAGTGACCATTCCTCCTGAATTGGTAGGAGGTCGTATTCTGTTCTCCAACAAGGACGGGGCGATAATTTGCAAGGGTGGAACATCCTGTCATTTCTACCATCCTTTCACTAAGGTAACGATGGAACTTCCTCCATATGATGGTGAATTGCAGCGCATAGCATCCTCATCTATTCCCACTTCACCAGGGTCTGTGACGATTGCGATACTTAATTCGGCACTGCACATTGGTATATATCGCCGACTTTCCACGGACCAGGAATGGAGATTCAGTCACCTTCCAAACGAGATCTACTTTTATCTAGGTCACAATAGCCCCGTTTTTCGTGATGGGGCTTTTTATCTTCTGGATCAGATAGGAAGCCTCGGGGTGATGAAGCTTACGGATGATGAGCCTGAATGGGAGATTCTGAACAGGCCACAGGGGCTGGAGTCAATCTATGGAACCTATCTAGTTAGTTGAATGCGACGAACAACTCCTCGGGGTGTTTATAGGCCATAATGGAAAGAGGGTTCAAATCTTTAGGCTTAATGACTTGTCTCAAGAGTGGGATCAGGTGGACGACTTGTGCAAATACATGCTCTTTTTTAGCAGGAAGTCTTCTTTTTGTGTCACAGCACCAAGTGCCGAAATGGGAAACAGGATCTACTTTCCTAGATTCCATGGAGGTGGTATCGTGTACTACTCACTCAACACGAGAAAGTATCATGCCGTTGGAAATGAGGAATCTTCGATGACTTGATCTATACTTCAAGGGAGATGTTGGACGCAACATGGATTTTTCCTAACTGCCAGTAATAGACATGATGTACTTAAGCTCTTTGCTTCATCTTTATAAAGCAACATAAATCTTCTTAACATGTGCGTTTCCTACTGATCTTGATATTCACTTAAAATCCCATGTTTTTTGCTAAAGCTTTGTAACATGTCATCTCTTTTTGCAATGTTTTACCCTCAAATGGCTTCAAATTCTCCTTTTCATCACTTTAAATCGGATTATTGGAAGCCAAGACTTCTTCATCTTCGATTTTGTAATAAAAATATCTCTATAAGGAATTTTTGTGAAGTAAAAACATCATGAAATTGACCGAATGAAGAACAAATATTTTATTTTATTTTTTGTATTTTTTAGTGACAGGTCGACACGTGGACAAATATAATTGATTGACCATCATTTTCAGATCTGGAACATTTAAAATACTGACACGTGTGGAGTTCTCATTAGTTAAAGCCTCAAATCTGTATTAAATTTCATCGAAAGCGGTACATAATTCAATAAATGTTGGATTCTGACAAACAGACATGTGCTCCATCCGCGATAATTTTCAACGGATGACTTTGTTTTTCTTCCAGACAATTTCTTCTTGACATGTGCCATAACTTGATTGGTTCTTTAAAATCATCCACGGTAAAGAATATCGGAAGTGTTGCTTATCAGGATAAATTACAATGGATTGGACTCCATTTTAAAATAAAGTCACGATCGTAATTTCATTTTTTTTTTACCTCTACGGTAAAGAGTAATTGTTTTCGTTTACCTTTATACCCGATGCAACAAAAATTGTTTGAATTTTAACCGTCCATCTCACAGATGAACGATACGATATTATTGACTGGATAACCCTTTTAAGACAACGCATGCTATGGATCATCTGCCCAAAGATAAAGTCCACAGTTGAGCACAAAAGTTGCTAGTCTCGTATAATATTGTTATTGACATTGAGCAATAAATAACTTGACACAATTTATAGGAATAGTTTTCGATTGAGGATTATAATACTACTTAAAAGGAATAGATAATCCCCATTTCATAAGAAAGGGAAAATTGGTCAAACAACATTTCATCACTCATGACTGTTGATGACTTCATTTGTGTATAGAAACATTCAATGTGGGATAATGACAAAATCATTTTTTGTCACACATCATCAAGATTAAAATATTTTTCACACCTCATTTGTTAATCATTAAATTTATCAAAATCATTAAAATTTATCCAATAATGAAATCACGATCTATATCAAAAATTCACTCGAAATAACTTGTCATCAATTATAACTTTTCTTAATCTATTGCAGCCAAGAAATACCCTCCTTCCCACGGGATGTGTTTTTTGCACCTCACTTATTTGACCTGTACTACACAAGTCTTCAACCAGTCTACTACTGTCCACCCCGTTAACCAACTCCCATTCACTCCTCTTTCCTCTCTCTCCCTCTCTTTCACCTCTCACTTCACCTGCTCCGCCGCCCCTCTCTTCCTGGGCCACTTTTCTTTTCTGCGTCTTTCTTCTCGCCGTCAGATCTCTCAATTCCACCGAATCCGGCGGAACCTGGCGAAACTGTGGGGTTTTTTTTTTTTTTTTTTGCTTGAGGTGAAGTGAAGTGTTCTTTGTCTGAGATCTGTTGGGGCTCCTGTTCGCTTCCGTTTTCGCCTGCAGCTGCCGGCTCGTATCGAAGCTCTGTCGCGGTGTTGTCGATTTTCTGTGTTGTTGTATGAAGGTTTTGGTTAGGTGCGCCTTTGGTTGTGTGCTTGTGATTTTGTTGTTGTTTTAGGGTTGATTTATTTCTGTGGATATTAATGTGAATTTTTGTTGATAGTTCAATTCGTGTTTACATGAGTAGTTCGTGTGCTGATGTGGGGGTATTGTATGAGGGGAATGGGATTAGGGAAATGTATTCATGTGAGAGTGAGGATCGATGCAAAGGATAATTTTAGAATCTGGAAGCTGAGGTGGAGGGGGAAATTTCGGTCACCAGTAGATTTACCATAGGCTCCCTGCTGTTGACTTTTTATTTATAGTTTTCTGTTGTCGAATTCTGGTTCAGGTTATTTAGGTTGTTATATTGATGTAGGCATTTCTTTTTGCTGAATTTATTGGGGATTCAATAATGGGGTAAATTTGAACCTAAAGTCCGAGCTAGTTGAGTAGCTTAAGAAGTAATTCAAGTGATATCTATGTGCTTCGAAAAAGTAAGTGGTGGGATTGCGATTAATGGGAATGTTCGATGTGTGTTTGGACGCAATCATCTAAAGCTGGCCTTTTGCACGAGCAAAATAAATTACGTAATAAGTAACGATAGCAAAATGCGGATCTTGGGATGTGTGCACTAATCCTTGTAGTGAAGAGGGGCATTCATGTTATTCTTATTGGTTTTGTTTCTCAGGCAATGGACAGTTTCTCACCTAATGGGCTTCGCTTTCGAAGGATACCACATCAGAGTGGCGCTGCAAATGCAAAGTTTGATCCGTTGGTGAGCTTGTTATAATATTTTATGACATTCATTAGGATGATGCATTCATTATTTAGCATTCACTTGGAGCATATTGTATGTAGCATGGTGTTGAATCTGCTGACAATAGACATGGTATTATTGATGTTCATTACGTAGAAAAGCAGCCAATAAGGTCTCAAACTGAAAGATAATTTATATCTTCTCATTTTGTGTAGGGCTGGAAATCAATTGGAGTATTTCGAGTATAATATTATCCATACTCAGCTCATGGCGAGTTGTAAAAACTTTACTCATAGACTGACACAACTTTCTAGCATGTACGAGAAGATAATAAGTTTGTAATCTGGTGCATTTCGATGGTAATCTTTTTTGTGCAATTTTGTCGGCATGGCCATAATTTCTCTAGGGTCATGCATGGAAATAGATCTTGTGGGCAAAATGTTATTGTGGATCGTCTATCATCAACTTGAATTTTTGGTAGAGTTGGTTTCACCACACTTTGCACTTTCTACAGTGGATGGTACCCTCCACATGTGGTCTATGTCACTGTCATGCACTAAAATGCATGAGAATCATACTATCATCTTCCATATGAGGCGCTGATTCATGCATCTCTTGTTTATGTATTAGCTTGAGGAAAACCTGGAGCAATGGCCACATCTGAATGAACTTGTTCGATGCTACACAGCCGACTGGGTAAAGGATGAAAACAAATATGGACATTATGAGAGCATCAGGCCTGTTTCATTTCAAAATCAGATATATGAAGGGCCTGACACGGATCTTGAAACAGGTGGGATTCAATAACTTTGAGAAATTTTAATAACCCATTGATTAATTAAGGTTTTATGTAGAAGCAGGAAGCCTAATCCAGGCGCTTTTCTTACACTCTTTACTCATTCTGTAGTTTAAGCTTTCATTCTGTGTTCTCCCTTGCACGTCTGTAGAGATGCGTCTTGCTGCAGCCAGACAAACAAGTACTGAAGATATTAGTGTTGATGAAATGCCACATGCTTCAGGAAGTCCATTTGAAGTTGCTACATCAGCCGACTCATCTCCATCAAAGGTTTGATTTAATGTAACTTTCTATTCTTTGTTAATACTTGATTGCACTGCTGGTGGACTGTGCCAAAATTAATGACCTAGCCTGTAACTGATAAGGCTTATAATCGATTGCTTTGCAGTATCTTGGTTCATCATCCCTACCTGCCTATGAGCCTGCTTTTGACTGGGAGAGCAAAAGATCCATGATATTTGGTCAAAGAGTTCCAGAAAGTCATGAACTGCATGGAAGGTTTACCTACTATCATGCAGAAATGAAGAATGTGTATTTTGCCTTCTCCTATGATTAATGATCTGTTAAACTTGTTGAGATGCTGATGCCAATGTGGGTCTTCATCTTGAGTTTTTCAAGGAGCTGGTTTCAACACATGTTATTAGAGTAGGTCTAACATGGGTTCATGAATTTAAATCATGCAATCCCCTTGTGTGGTTGTCTGAATCTTTTGTTTGTTCGGCATTAGGTTTGTAGTATTTAAATCATGCAATCCCCTTGTGCGATATTTAAATCATGCAATCCTCTTATGATGAATAATCTACACTTCAGGCCCATATGGCCTTTTGATTGAGGGGAATGTTAATTTACAAATGCTTTTGTCGGTCTTCTAACAAAATCTTGTGTTAATAGAGTTAATTTCATAACATGGTAGCAAAGCAGATGCGTGTATCATAATTTCTTATCCTGCAATCGCCACATGTCGTTGTGTTTGTATGGTATGCTTGGAACTTAATTCTGTGGGAGGCTAGTGCATTGTCGACACTTAGTTTGTGTGTGGGGATTGTTAAGATTCAAATGTTATTGTAGGCATTTCATATTCAACTTGAGCTTTTTAATAGAGTTGGTTAAAAAAAAGAAGCTAAAAATAGCGTTGAAGTAATTTTTTCCAAGTCTTGTGAATAATTATTTAAGATCTACTATTGCAGAAATATCGTGATCCTTTTTATTTTCTTTTCCTTATTTTGAAAGTTTCATCTTAATCATGGATTTGTCTATTTGTCTCAAAGTGGATTGAAGATTTCTGTCAAAGTTCTTTCTCTCTCATTTCAAGCTGGCTTAGTCGGTGAGTTTTTATGTCTTGCTGGGGCAATCATCTGAGGAATTGCTTGTCAACGGTTGTTTCTTTCTTTCTTCCTTTTTTTCATATTCCATGCAGTGTTCCGACATTAATTTCATTTCTGGATGATATCTATGCTATCTCAGAGGTGTAAATCTCGATGTTTGGAGTGTTAAGAGATGATTGCCCAATGTCATGGCATTACCAATTGTATTATGATGCACAAGTTCCTCTTTTATTTGCTGTTGGGATACGCTGATGTTGGGCTGAATCTAGGATACGCTGATGGGAATACTGTTTGAAACTGGGAGTACGGAGTGCATGTGTATTCTAGTGCCTGTTATTTTATTTTTATGATGCTGTGTACCTTAAATTTATTTGGATAAAATATTGCACTTGCATCTAGACCTTTTAGCTTATGAGCTCAACCGTGTTAGTTAGCGCGAAACAGTTAGAAACTTCCTCTCCGTACTTTGAGTTCTAATTTTTGTTATAAACTTTGTTGGGGTTGTGTTCTTTAGGATCCTAAAAGAAAAATTTTGTTATAGATTTTTGTGCTTGCTGCAAGAGCTTTTGTTGAAGCTTCAATCTACTGTGCAGGGTTCTGGGATGCGGTTGTTACGTGCTGTTTCATCGATACAGCACACAATATTGTTGAATACATCGAGATCATATGGAAAATCCTTAAAGATGGAGGAGTAAATCCTTTATAATCTTAAATTCCGGGAATATATGTCCCCTATTTAATGGCAAAGATATTCGCTGATCATTTGCTTCTGGTAAACAGGTGTGGATAAATCTGGGGCCCTTGTTCTATCATTTTGCAGATGCATATGGGCAAGAGAATGTAAGACCTCGTTAATTTGACAACAGAATATTCGTCTGTAACTGGTGCAGATTTAGCTTCTTACCCCTCGAAGTTAAACTTTTGGTTTTTCCCCCTCCCCTATCTAGGAAATGTCAATCGAAATGAGCTTAGAAGATGTGAAGAACGTTGCTCTACATTATGGATTCCAGTTGGAGGCAATCACTGTTAGCTTCTGCTTGCATACTGTGAAAAGTTGTCACACGTCATCTTATTTGATGCTTTTGTCATCTCCAGAAAGAAAGCATCATTGACACGAAATATACAACAAATCCCCGATCTATGATGCAAGTAAGTTTTTCATGAATGATTCATAGCCCATATGCTTTGCTTTTCTAAGCTAGAGGGATCATGTCAGTGTGGTTTGTGATCTGTCTGTGCCTTTTGAATTTCCTGTTGCATTGTGAAGCCCTTTAATATATGAAGCTGTTTTTGTTGTTAAAGATATGTATGAATCAATTCTTGTTTATGGTAAAAGCGATGATGCGAAGTTGTTCATTTCGTGGTTTAGAATGTATAAGTTGGTCTTTTTGTGTCGATGCCTAAAATTTGAAGTCGGTATATTCTGAGTAAGCCGCAATGGAGTACATCTCGTGGTGTTTCTAGGCCGTTACGGGAAGCAGGTTCAGACCTTCAAGCTGAATGATTTATCTCGCGAGTGGATTCAAGTCCATGACTTGTGCCAATACGTGCTCTTTCTAAGCAGGAAGTCATCGTTTAGTGTTTTGGCACCAAGCCCTGAAATGGGTAATAGGATTAGTACTTCCCAAACTGAGATAAGAATTGGATGTTCCTCTACAATTTGATTGCCATTTGATTACTAATGACAGCAAAAGCCAAAAGAATATCATAAAATGGCACAATAAATAAATTTATTCCAAGATAACAGATGAAGCAAAGAGTTTAAGGACATCATGTCTATTATTAGCAGCTAGGAAAAATCCATGTTGCGTCCAACATCTCCCTTGAAGTATAGATCAAGTCGTCAAAGAAATCCTCATTTCCAACGGCATGATACTTTCTCGTGTTGAGAGAGTAGTACACGATACCTCCCCCATGGAATCTAGGAAAGTAGATCCTGTTTCCGATTTCTGCACTTGGTGCTGTGACACAAAACGAAGACTTCCTGCTAAAAAAGAGCATGTATTTGCACAAGTCGTCGACCTGATCCCACTCTTGAGACAAATCATTAAGCTTAAAGATTTGAACCCTCTTACCCTTATGGCCTATAAACACCCCGAGGAGTTGTCCGTCGCATTCAACTAGATAGGTTCCATAGATTGACTCCAGCCCCTGTGGCCTGTTCAGAATCTTCCATTCGGGCTCATCATCCGTAGGCTTCAACACCCCAAGGCTTCCTATCTGATCCAGAAAATAAAAAGTCCCATCACGAAAAACGGGGCTGTTGTGACCTAGATAAAAGTAATCCTCGTTTGGAAGGGAACTGATTCTCCATTCCTGGTCCGTGGGAAGTCGGTGATATATACCAATGCGCAGTGCGGAATTAAAAACCGCAATTGTCACAGACCCTGGTGAAGTGGGAATAGATGAGGATGCTATGCGCTGCAATTTGCCAACACGTGGATGAAGTTCCATGGTTACCTTAGTGAAAGGATGGTAGAAATGACAGAATTTTCCACCCTTGCAAATTATCGCCCCGTCCTTGTTGGAGAACATGATACGACCTCCTACCAATTCAGGAGGAATAGCCACGAAATACCAACTATTCTGAATCGGGTCGACAAGATTGCATGTCAACTCACCATTCTTGAAGAACATGAGCCATGGTGACGATGAGGTATGATTTCTTCGATCAATTGGTACAGGAAGGGGAGAAGCAGCATGGAACTCCTTGCACACTGAACGAAAGCTTAGGTAGTCCATTATTTTCAGCTGTGTGCCCAACGAACCCATCACATCGATCGGAAGTCTGTAGAAGTTCGACAGAAGAGTGCCAAATTCTAGTTGCACATCCTTCCTCCAGATTTTAACCACTTTACACGAACCTTCTTGGTCCTTTGCGTCACGGTTATTTTCGATCATATCCTTTAGCCTTTCCTCTTTTTGACTCTGAGGTTTGTGAGTTGATCTGTCACAGATAAAAAGTGCAAAAATGAAGAATTAATACAAACTAGGGAAAAAAAAAGCTATGAAAGCCAAGAAAGAATGCTCAAGAGACAACTGTTAAAGCCGGGTAACTCAACAAACTGCATTCTCGAATTCAGTTTCGAAACATTGGAGTAGTTTATTGAGAATTTAATTAATACACAAACATTTCTGTCATCATCGGCTTAAAAAGTATAACAATATATGTTTATATAAGAGCTTACCAGAGCATGGTTTGTACACATCAACAATACTAACCTGTGATACGGCATAACCCAAGAGGGATCGTACCAAGGATCGCACAACTTTTTCTCACAAGGCAGCATGGTCGTCAGACTTCTATCCGCCATTCTGTAGCAATAAACGTTAGGACGATCTTGAAAAGTAAAATACAAGCAATTCTTTTCAGCTCCTCCCAATTCAGGACTAGAACATGATATGGAACAATTGGAACCGAGAAAGATTGCATGATCATATATGCTTTCCGCTTCAACCCAAACCATTCGCTCCAGGTCCAATTTCTGTATACTTATGGACTCAACTCTTCGGTACCCACCTTCTGGATATTCAGGAAAACCAATGAAAGCGACGAAGAGTTCACCACACAAGTCGACCAAGCAGTACGACACAAAATGACAAACAGGATAAACACCGGGTTCTGGTCTTTCATCCCGTAACGTAGTTCTGATTGACTTCGAGGCTGTGTCAATTTCAACGGTGAATATCATACCAAGATCTTTTTTTAGGGCATAGATCACTCCTTTAGAGACTGCAAGAGCTCGCGGTTTGAATTCAATGCACTGCTTTGTCCAATGCGAATCCCCAGGCCTACAGAACATGGCTGTTCTGCCACGAGTAATCAAAATGATACATTCAGTTGACTCGTCACCAGGAGGTGCAGTCAAAACACAACTAAGATTACCACCATCGAGTCCTTGTAGTTGTTGAGGTAGTTTGACTTGTTGAAGCGATGCAGGATCCCACAAGGACCAAGTATCCTGAGTCACGGGATTGGTAAGAACTAACCATCCGTGGCGGCAGGCAACGATCTCTTTTCCCTCTAACTCAGGAATGCTTATGACAAGGCCATCATCTCGCGAGAAGGGAGAGCATAATGTATGCTTCTCCCTATTGACACCATCGGAAAAAACAAGGTATGGTATGTGACATGGAGGGAGAGGTACTCCCATTTGTCCAAGGTGAGGGTTTTGTGTTTCTGCATCCGAGAGACGAGAACAACTCGGTAAAAATATATATATTGAAACAATATGCTATTTCTAGCTCAAATCTAATAAGAAAAGGAAATTTCGGTTTTCATTAAACTGAATGAATCAACTTTTACGGTTCTTTGCCTTGTAAGGAAAATCTTTTTCCATTTTTAGAATTTCTTGTGCCGGTAAATAATCACAATCAAAGTTGTGAGATACTTGTACCATATCGTCAATCAATCAAGCAAACAAACTGACTAAACAGGAATCGGATTTTTTGGGAATTCTCGATACAATCCATATTTAAAAATTATATGATGGGTTAATTCATTGGACACGCAATTAATCTGAACAATTCAACCTTTAATCAAAAATAAAAATCCGTATGCAGAACATTTAATCGGACTGTCAGATAGAGAGTCTTATATTAATTGGATCTCAAGATCGAATAATGAATATACATCATCCACTCGATAAATGGGAATGGAAACGGAACAGCATGCAAACAAACAAAACAAACAGTGACAATTACTTAAAATGCCTGATAGATTAGAGTTGAGAGGAAGTGCACCGTTTCCAGAAGGGAGCATGACGACCATCCAAGGAGCGGCCGCTTTTTAGCATTTGAGTAGTTCTTTTTAGCATCCTATCATTGATGAATATTTTTAAAAATATCCTAATTTTAATTAGTTTTATTATCTTTATCTTTTTACAAAGATCTACGATCATATATAAAATGTAATGAATAGAGTAATAACTTGTCCTTTATATAAGGAATAGAGTAGGGATTTGCCCTAGTAATTTATTTATTTCTTTATACAAATCGATCAATTATAAGATTGATATTGTCCAAAGTTGTAGATTATTTGGGAAATATCGAGTATGCACAATCAAAACTACTAGTGGAAAATATGACCAATGGGTTTTCCACACGAAATGCGGTTTTCAAAACCGCGTCCGTACAATTGACGAAAACCACCTTCCACCTCTACCAAAGTTTCCGCTTCTCATCGGGGGCAAAACCGACATTTCGAGCACAAATATTACCGTTACAATTCATCCGAGACCCTTTCCTCCTTCCACAATGGAAACGGAAACCAACTCACTCTGCATCAAATCTCAGAGAATCAGGTGCCCCAGATTGATTATCCAAGATCCAAAATTCCCCCTCACTCACTTTCCCACTTACAATCCACCACTGAATCCCCTCGATTCTCATCCACTTTCGGTCTTCGAATCTCATTTTGATAGACTCTCTCTTTTTGGGGGTGGGTTGATTGCGACGCTACAAAGAAGAAGATTCAGATTCGAGTCTTGTGAGATAAGTGTGGTGGTGGTGGTGGTGGTGAGAATGGCGAAGAGTAGTGGAACGGAAGAGGAGGGAGAAATGGCTTTGACTGCGATCACGGTGGTGGGGGAAGTTGGTGGTGGCGGTGGTGTGGGAGCGGAGGCGCATCCGTATGCGTTTAGTGTGTCGGGGCCGAGGAATGTCTCGTCTCCCAATTGGAGAGATATCATCAACTCTAGCTGGTTAGTTTTTTATTCATCATCTCTGATTTCGCAGGGAGCACCGGCGAATAGGGGTTTCGATTTTGGTATTGGATTGAGAGATTTGATTTTGGTTAGTGATGGGAGAAATTGATTAATTCGGGTTGATTGATTGCATATTAGAGATTGATTAGTTCGGGTTAATTGATTGAATTTTTTTGGGGTTTAGGGTTTAGGGTTTTTCGTGAGATGATCAATCCATTTTTTAGGGTTTGAATTTTTCTTTTTTTCTTTTATTCTGGGTTGCTCTTCAGGTGGTGGTTTATTTGAGTTGAGTTTATGGTGGTGATTTGTACAGCTGGCTATTATTTATGAGTTTCGATGTTTGGATATACAAGAGCTATTCTTGGAGGTGTATAGTTTGATTTACATGGATTTTTCCATGTGAATCATCCCTAGGTGTATGTTGTTTGAGATAACACGAAATGCAAGTAGGGTTAGAGTATTACGGTAACTACCAATATGCTTGAGAGTTGAGACTGATCTTTACTTCTTTCAGGAACCCGATTCTTCGAGAAGTTCTATGTTCAGAAATCGTGTTTGGGACATTCCTTTACTGCCATGTATGATAAAAACTAACAAAATGATAAAATCAGGGAAGGTGGTGTATCTCGTCCTCGGATAGTTAATTGGGAACCAGGCCTAATGTAGACTTTTTGATCTGTATTACGTTTTTCTTAATTGGTATTCTCTTCTGATGCACTTACTGCCGTTAACTTTATCCCATTAGTTTTTTGTTTATTTGTTGCTGTTTTGTGCTTTAATCGATATAATGCATTAGTGTTGCTCTTAAATTTCTTCAAACTTCTAAGCCGTTGAGCATGATATATACAGGAAGGATGGCAACTACAAGAGAACCGTCATGGCCTGCTTCGTACAAGCAGTTTACCTTCTCGAAATTGACAGACAAGAGAACCGAACTGAAGAAAAAGAATTGGCTCCAAAATGGTGGTTACCTTTCAAATACAAGCTCATCCAAACCTTGACCGATGAAAGGGATGGCTCCACTTTCGGGGCAATACTTGAGTGGGACCGATCCGCAGCTCTGTCTGGCTTCGTTCTCATCAGACCAAGTGGTGCCCCGAAAGCTGTTCTCGCTCTGAGAGGGACCTTATTCAAGGGCTCCACCATCCGACGGGATTTAGAAGATGATCTCAGATTCCTTACTTGGGAAAGCTTGAAAGGATCAGTCAGATTCAATGCGGCGTTGGAGGCATTAAAGTCAGTTACCAGCAAGTATGGAAGCAGCAATGTCTGTATTGCTGGCCACTCATTGGGAGCCGGGTTTGCCCTTCAGATTGGCAAAGCACTAGCCAAAGAGGGAACCTATGTCGAGGCTCATTTATTCAACCCACCATCAGTTTCTCTTGCTATGAGCCTCAGAAACATCGGTGAAAGAGCAGGGATCATCTGGAAGAGGTTCAAATCGATGCTTTCCTCTAGCAGCGAGGTCCAGGCGACAACCACAGATGACCAGCCGAAGAGTACAGCTGCCGCTGCGGCCAAGAAGAAATGGGTGCCCCACCTGTATGTGAACAACAGTGACTATATTTGCTGCTATTATACAGATTCGGCTGATGCTGCCACTGCAGCTAATGGTGACAATAACGGTGTCAAGGAGAATGTGATTCCAACGGCTGCTGCCAAACTTTTCCTGCTGTCGAAGGGAAATCAGAAGTTTCTCGATGCGCATCGACTGGAGCAATGGTGGGCTGATGACTTGGAGCTCCAAACCACCATCAATAACAACAAGCTGATAAGCAGACAGCTGCAGTCTCTGTATCATCTTCCGCCTACACAGCAATCTCCTGCAAAGGCGCTAACATGAATCTACCGTCTACTCTCTTTCTTCATATGTGCCTCATGATATACCTTTCTTCTGAATTGGTTTCTGCTCGTGTTAACTATTATGTGTATGGTCATCTACTGTCGTGATTTTATCAATTCGATCAATGAAACTTAAGCTGTAATGTGTCGCTCTTGAGTTTCATCTGATAACATTCATGAATTCTTGAATCAAGAATGCATTCTTAGTTTCCTGGAAAGGTTTTTGCAGCTGTTGTGCGTAGAAATTAGAAGATGATGGGTTTATACGTTGATTTTGGTGATGTGATGAATAAAGTCATTGTTATGGCCACTTCGTTAGTTGATAAAAGGATGAGTTATTGTCTCTCAGACAATTAGT
Source organism: Drosera capensis (assembly GCA_001925005.1). Classification (NCBI taxonomy): domain Eukaryota; kingdom Viridiplantae; phylum Streptophyta; class Magnoliopsida; order Caryophyllales; family Droseraceae; genus Drosera; species Drosera capensis. The sequence goes on along the minus strand of LIEC01011016.1, from coordinate 3,623 downwards.
TCATATATTTATGTATAAAACTGAAAGTTACTTTTCTTTTCATATAATCGAGTCATGAGTTTAGTGGATAAAAGGATGACTAATTGTGGCATCTAGTCAGTTACGTAACATGCAAGCTACACATTCCCCCAACCATGTGGTTCAGGATTCAACCGGCATAAAACTGCATATATCTCGTCCTTTTTAGATCTTATACTTGGTGGGATCATGGAATTATCTAGGTTGTTTCCTTTCGTCTTAGTAAATCGTGGTCTTATAGCCACACAGATAATAAAGAAAGTCATTCAAGATACACCATAGGTGTAGCAGCAATTCTGGAAAATGTCTACCAGAAAGCAAATGTGACGTCAACTTCGTTACCAACAGAACAAGTAGTCATGACACAGACCACCGAAAGCAAACCTCTTTACAGATATAGAGGTATTTGACTGGGATTGCCGAAGAAAATCAACAAGTATTATGGTGGTGTCTGTCGAGATTTGGCTCTGAAAGATATGGTAGCACAGAGCATCAGAGTGACAACAAAGGTTTTGGGCAGCTTGATGACTGGTAGCGAGGCTCGCTGTCATGCTCTTCGAGACCTGTCAGTATCTTGTTCGTTGGCCTGTCACAAAGTATCAACGGAACAAAAGCTATCAGGAATCGACAATTATCACACAGTAATACATTCGCAATGGAAACACATTCTAACTGCTTAAGAAGGTTGCCTGATATGTTATTAGTTCGTTTTTCCATTTTCAGCATATATACTACATTTAACAACAATAACAACATAACAATACTTCACTCTAAGAATGCAGCCTGCGTAAGGCAGAAATATGAGTTAAACGAAAGCAAAACTTTACTACACTGCAATGAAACGAAAAAGACAAGGCGTGAAAAACAACGAGATAAGGTACAGGACTTTAAGATACCTTTGACAGATGATATCAGTTTCTTCAGACATAGCCCTCTCCAGTCTTTCCTCGAACGGGATCCCATGCCAGCTCACCTTCAGGTCCTATACAAAATATACCATGAATGAAAATAAAACCGTAGTAGGGAAAATATATGGCACTGAGTCATACTACGCTGAATCATAGAGAAGCCTTGAGGTACCAGCTTATATTTTGTAGTTGAATCCAGAATCCCATCCCCGCCATCTCCCTTGACAGATACATCAAGAAGCTCCTCTCCTTGTTCTGAGTTTGTATCCACCATCACAAGGGCAGGTCTGTCCCCATGATTACTCCTAGAAATGCCATTTCCAAGACAAGCAGCTCCACGGTAGTCCTTACAGCCATGAAAAGATGACGGCGACTTCAGCTTGGCATCTAGGCTGAAATCACTTGTGAGATCACTATTGCCTGAAAGTTCTCCTGCCTCGATCTCTGAGCTGGGAGTCAAATTTTCTTTCAAGCTAGCTGTATCCATTTCAGTGATCGAGGCTAGCGGCAAGTTGATCCCATCTTGATTCAGCAAATTGATATGAGGGACCTTCTGTGATGGATCCAAGATGGTGTAAACATACTGTGTCCTGATTCTGCCAGTATTCCTGTACACTAGACGCCCCATACTGTTTGCAAAGACGGTTCCGGGTGTTTGCAAGTCATCAGTGATTTTCAGTGGTGTAGGACAAGGCGACAGTTTTCTCACCGACTGATTACCAACTAGCTCTAATTTCTTCACATTTTGACCAGGTGAGGTCTTCAAAAGAACTGGCTCCCTCTGAAATCGCACTGATTTTTGCTTGTGACTTTTCCTGACAGAAAGGGCAGAAGATAGAGCAAATGCAGCAGTATCGGGGGTCATGTCGACTTGGAGATTAGTCTCAGTTTCTACACAGCCAACATCCAAAGTTTTCGGAGAACTGATGGAAATGGAGATGTCACTTGCTTGGATCTCTTCATTGATCACAAGAGAGAGATAACAACAGAACCATGTCAAAGAAATAGAGATATCCAATTGATCTACAAGGATCTAGAAAGTAGACACCAATTGCAGAAGCTTGGAAAAACCGTGCCAAGTAGACACATATCACTACTTTATCCTGGGAGAATATAAAACGGCATCCAACAAGTTACTTCAAACCATACCCCAGCAGACAACGGGCATAAGGTTTTCCTTTTCGGTCCATTGAGATCCTTCAAAACCAATTGCGAGCTCCTTTTGCCGCATAATATCCAAGACGGCAGGAAATTTATTGTTTGTTTTGTTGAGTTGTGGAGTCTGATTTGGGCTTCGCTGTTGAATGGGCTTTTGGCTCAAGTTGGGTGTTTCGTTATAAATACCTTGTAATTGTAAACCCTAATTACGATAGTGAAATTCCTTGAGCTGGTGCGGCCGTGGATTAGGTCAAATTGACTGAACCACGTTAAATCTCTGTGTTCATCGTTTCGCTTTACTGTTTTGCAATTCCCTAATTATGAGAGTGAAATTCCTTGTGCTGGTGCGGTCGTGGATTAGGTCAAATTGACTGAACCACGTTAAATCTCTGTGTTCATCGTTTCGCTTTACTGTTTTGCAATTCCCTAATTATGAGAGTGAAATTCCTTGTGCTGGTGCGGTCGTGGATTAGGTCAAATTGACTGAACCACGTTAAATCTCTGTGTTCATCGTTTCGCTTTACTGTTTTGCAATTGCGTGTGCGCGTTTGAGATCTCGATCGATATACCCCAACATGTTTAACATTCATCAATACCACTACCATGCCTATAACTCATACCTTTCGGGAGAAGACTCCTCTTCGAATTCAGGTCTGCCCTCTTCATGCTCTTCTGTCAAATCAGGGGATATATCAAGTTCTGTGTCCCCATTAAGGAGTACGCATGTTGATGGGCTAGGAAGCCCCGAGTAGACTTCTGATGGTACTGTGCTTGCATCTGGTGGTGATGAATCTTTGAATTTCCTAGATAGATTTCGGATCTCAACAGGAGTCTCCGGTATAGTACCACATGCTTTGAGAAATTTAGCCTGCAATGGTATAATCCTGTCAACGCCAACCAAAATGAAATCCTCACGCATCGCATCAATTTAAAGGATTTGAGGAACAAAGAAAACATGGCTGAAGCAAGATATCACAGTTTTGAGCATGAAGAGGGCTGCCTTCAGGTGAAGTGACTATAGCAGTTAAGATTAAACTTCTGAGCAAGAATAACCTCCAGATGCCTTAATAAGAAAATTCATCTGGTATTCTACAAATTTCGACAACTATAAGCCCGAAATATTTACAAGTATGATACCGAAGAACTTTTATGAAGCCCAAGAGGAGGATAGAACAACCTCGGTAGCGGATTGCCATTACCCCTAGGCGCTAGTGTGCAGACTTCCCGAGCAAAATGCATTAGATGCAGAGTGGAAATGCTAATAGCTAAATGGCCATTCTTGCTCTGCCAACTACTTTTACATGAGAAAATATCCGCTATCCAATGACATTTGGCTTCTGATCACTCATCAAGGAAGTGTGTGAACCCACTCAAACCATAATCAATAATTCCTTCCTGTTCATACCTGACCGGAATCACCTAAGCATGCAACTAAATTGTTTCATCACTCTGCATACGTTGCAATTTTTTTCTTGAGCAAATCATGCATTACATATCCAAACAGTATGCTACTCTACTTCGGCCAGGAATACTGCAAAC